>PVLA01000843.1:226017-443726 GCA_004027455.1 Hydrochoerus hydrochaeris | reverse complement strand
CTTCCTTCCTTCCTTCCTTCCTTCCTTCCTTCCTTTCTTCCTTTCTTCCTTTCTTCCTTTCCTTCTTTTAAAACAGGGCTTCACTGTGTAGCTCAGGTTGGCCTTGAACTCACTATGTATCCCAGAGTGCCCTCAATCTTGTGGTAATCTTCCTGACTCAGCCTCCAAGTGCCAGAATTACATTAATACTCCACCATGCCCAGTTTGGCTCACCCCTTTCTTCAGAGTTAGTTCCTATCCATAGCAGGGAAGCCATTTCTCTCTCCCCATCTCCCTTGTTTTTTTTTTCTTTCCTCTCCTCTCTTCTCTCTATATCTGGTAGTCTAAGCCTTGATCCTGCATCCCTCACTGCTCTCATTATGGCAGTTACCTTGCAGTGGGCCTCCTACCTGCAGTTTCTCTCCCAGATGCACAAACCTTTGATCTGTCCTAGACAGGCAGCCAGAAGCATCCTGCTGATCATGTGCACTCTTCCTGCACAAAGCCTTCGACTCTCCTTTCTCCGTACCTTCCCGCTCTCAGAGGCAGGACAGCTGGACTTCCCCCATCTCACAGCTCATTGTGGTGTACAGTTGCAGGTGCAATTTCGGAACCACACATGGTGAGGGGCTGACCTTCTGTTGTTGGCCTGAGGTTCCCCACTGGGAAGGCTTCCTACATTCGCAACTCTCTGAATCCTGCTCATTCTTCAGCTCCCACCTGCACCACAGTGAGCACCCATGTACTTGTACATGGCTTAGCGATGCCTCTTCCACTTGTCATTCTTCTGATCCCTTTATTGCCACATGCACAAGTCCCTGAGATACCTGTGGAAGCTCGCTGAGAGTCAAAATACCATCTCATACCTGTCAGCTCCATTAGGCAATGTGGATTTCCACAGACTTCACCAGGTTCATAGATCTCAACTTCCCCAACTTTTGCCTTACTCTCCTGTGGGACCCTATCCTCCTGCAGAGGGAACCTCAGGTATTTCTGGGAAGCTCTGAGCAGCACCTCCCCAGTGCTCATGCCTGAGCTCCCGTCAGTGGATCAGGGCTGCTACCTCATTTCTTTCCTCATTTACTGCTCTTGCACCCCACTGGGCACCACCGCTGTCTCCACTGGATACCACCATGTTCACTAGGCACCAGGTTCCTCCAGACACCACTACAATTATGTTCCTCTGTGCTTGCCACACTGCTGTGGACCTAACGGTCTGTCACAGACATTAACTATTGAATGAATGACAATAGTTTCTGGGACATGCTTTGATTTGCTTTTTCAGTGGCAGAGATATGTAACACTGATTTATCCTCACGCTCTTTCCAGCCACCCTTGGGTCCTACAGCCAAGGGTGAAGTGGTTTTTCAGATCTCTCTGGAGCCACTGTGCCACTGTCCTAAGCTGTTGAGTAAAGTAATCCTATCTGCCAGAGTTGCCAACCCAAATCAATGGGTCCTACTCTGATGTGTTTTGATCCTTGCATGGAAACTTCCTATCTCTGGATCTTCAAAGTTCAAATCCAAGTAGGAGTGGATCTTAAATTTCAAGAAAATTCAACTCACACCTCAAACAAAGTTGTTTTGTACCCATCTGCTAGGCTGAAGAGAGTTCCCTAATGCCTTTCTCACAAGGAGAGAATTGGGGAAGTAAAACAATCAAGGAAATGCTTTCCCTGGAAGGAGTGGCAGGGAAGCGCAGCAGCTAGGAATGATTGGACAAATGTGCTGCAAGGGAAAGTGTGGAAGAAGGATGGGCAGAAGACAGTTTATGAGTGCTTGTTTCTGAGGCCTGATGCTTCACAATATTACCATTCAAATGGCTCCAGGAGGCTTTGAAGTTAACAGCTCCTGGGAGAGAGAAGCATTCACACTTGGAGTTCCAATCCACTGCATCCAAGGTCAAGTAAACCTGGTGGTGTGAAAGGCTTATAACAGAGGCTCAAATGGTAGGAAATCTATCTAAGTTTTCTTTTAAAATATGTGACAGATATCATTATAAAAGGCAAAAATAACTGTGTGTTATTTGATAGTCAGTGAACAGTTTTCAACCCACGTAAATTAAGTTACCCACTTCTTGAGGCATCTACTCACTGGTAAGATGTGACATACCAGGGCAAAAAGCTGATGGACTGCAGTGCATGATGCTTTGGTGGGAGACACAGCTTTAGAAGGTTTTTTAAGGTAGTAAGTGTCAATTTTTCTCAAATTCTACTATCACATAAATACTTTCTGAGTTTCTGGGACATGGTCTGCTAAGTGAGTCTTACTCAAGAATAATACCAGAAAGAATTCTGTATCTAAAGAAAGAAATATAGAATGATTGTTTGCCTAACAAAACATCTTTATGCCTAACATAATATATATTAGATTCAATGTATACAAAAATATTTTCATCACTTGTTTGTTTTCATGTGTTTTTTTTTTTTTGCTTTTTGTTGTTTTTTTGTAGGTTTTTTTTTTTGGCGGGGGGGTACCAGAGATCAAACTCATGATTTAATGCTTGCCTGGCAGGTGCTTATGCCATGGAGCTATATCCCCAGTCCTTTGTTTTCATGTTTTAAAATCATACTTTCAGGAGTTGGAGGTGCTTTCCTAGCATCCATAGCTATCAAAAAACATTTTCCACTTTCATACATTCTTTTTGGCACATAAAAATAATGTTCATCAAAAAACATTTAGTATCTGGATGTGATGGTACATATTTGTAATCCTAGTGCTGAGATAGGCCAAGGAAAAAGGGTCACACGTTTGATCTCAACCTAGCCAACTGGGGGATTCAGGAGACACCATCTCAAAATTTAAAAGCAAATAATAATAACAAAAAGCCTGGGGATGTAGCTCAGTACAAAGGTACTGTGTTTAATCCACAGACACACACAAACAGACAGAGATTAGAAAAAGGCTGTGGCTACAACTTACTGGTATGGCGCTTACCTAGCATGTATGCAGTGCTGGGGGTTCCATGCCTAGTACTGAAAGAAGTGCTTGAAGGCCAGGAATGGTGGAACACACCTATAATCTCAGCACTCAGGAGGATGACGGAGAGGATCTTTGCATGTACTAGGCCAGCCTGGGCTATGTAGCAAGACCCTATCTCAACAAAACAAAACAAAACAAAACAAAACAAAACAAAACAAAACAAAACTCACTTGAGGTTTGAATGACAGTTTGAACCTTGGCCTTTCACAGATACTCATCATTTGGTTCAAGCAGTCTATGAAGGAGTTGTCCAGGGCAGAATTCACTTCTATTTTATTGTTTCATCTTCATTGCTTTATATTTTTCTCTGTACTAGGGGTCAAACCCAGAGGAGCTGTTTACCATTGAGCTATATCTCCAGCCCTTTTATTTATTATTTATTGGAGGTCAGATCTTGCTAAATTGCCCACACTGGATTCAAAGTTGCAATCCCCTGATCAAGCTTCCCTCAGTGTTCAGCTTACAGGCATGTAGCACAGCATCCAACTCATAGTTTTTATATATTTATCTTTATTTTTGTTGTTGTTCTTATTGAGACATAGTCTTACTATGCAGTTCAGGCTGATCTTGAACTCACTATATACCTCAGGCTGCCTTCAAACTCTCTGCCATCTTCTGCTTCAGCCTCCTTAGGGCTGAGATTAAACGTGTATGCCACCATGCCTGGCTTTAATGTCCTGTTTTTTAGTAGAACACATTGTAAAATATCAAAGTGATTCAAAGTCTAATGTGGGAGTCTGTCTTTACATATCACTCCCACAATTTCTCTTCATCAAGTCAAAGATATTCTAATATTTCATGGAAAAAGAAAAAAAACACTACAGAGCTGAGTCTGTTGGCACACAGCTATAATCCCAGCTGAGGAGGCTGAGGCAGGAGAATTTTACATTTAAGGACAGGTTTATGTACATAGGGAATTGAAGACCAGCCTGGACTACATAAAACAACCCCCTCTAAAAAGAGAAAAAAATAACTGAGGAATATTAGTAATATTTTCAGCCTATAATAGTGAATCTCAAACATGAGCCTGTGTCAGAATTCTCTGAGTTTCAATTAGACATGGTGACACATACACATAATTCCAGCAACTCGGAGGCTGAGGCAGGAGTTAACTGAGGCCAGTTTGGGCTACATAGGGAATTCAAGGCCAAGACCAGCCTGGATTGCACAGTGAGACTGTCTCAAAAGATCAAAATCTAAAAAAAGAAGAAAAAGTATTTAAAAAGAATCATTGGAGTTTGCCAAAATATAGGTTCCAGAACTCTCGCCACACACTTAGTGACCAAGAAGCTCTCCACATGTCATGGCTCACAACACGGTAGCCCAAAATATAGCACCTTTTTATCTTGATACCAGGAATCTAACACAGGACCTTGTGCTTTCCAGGCTTATACCGCTGAGCTATATCTCCGACCCCAGAATACAGCATCAGGGAGGCCGAGAGGCCAAGATGTCTCACTGATCCTGTATTTTGAAGACCCTCATGTGACAGGTACCTGCCTTATACCTGGAGCAAAAACATGTCCCATAGGCAGACTGAGGAGGACTGGATAAGTCAGGCCTTCCTGGGCTTTTGTCCTCTGCCCAGTATATGTGCTCCATCACATTTCTGTACAGCTGTCTATCACCATGTGACCCAAACATAAAAATACAATTTGTCCTGGAACGTGGCTCTTCATTTTTTAAAATTATTTTTATTAGCATATGTTTGCCATGCAAATATCATGGGGAATTTTTACCTGTTCATAATATATCTTAATTTTTTCCCATTTCCCTCCCCTCCTTTCAAGTCTTCCTCCTCTTCCATTTATAAAAGCTCTATTCCACTTTTCCCCCTCAATTCTGTCTTTTTATAAATCGCTTTTTCCTTCTTCCCCTCCCCACCTTGTTCCTCTTTCCATTTGACCTTGTTCTTCCTGCTTTCTAATATCCACCCTCCATTTAGATCCTCATTTACACTTCCAGTTTCTCACACAAGAGAAACAGAGTGATATTTAAACTTGTGTGTCTGATTTATTTCACTTAAAATTATGGTCTCAAGATGCATCCAGGTTCCTACAAATGTCTCAAATTTGTCCTTTGCAGCAGTGTAGTACTCCATGGTGTATAAATACCATATTTTTCTTTATCCATTCATCAGCTTATGGGCATAAGCTGCTGAATTCAGCTTCCATGATTAACTATTACAAATAGTGCTGCTGTACACCTGGGTATGCATGTATCACTGTGGTGTGATGACTTTAACTCTTTTGGAGAGACCTCTAGGAGGGGAACAGCTGGGCCAAATGGGCTCTGCATTTTTAAAAGTGCAAAGTAATAACACAGACTGTGAGTTTCATGTTAGCCTACTTGTGCATGCATGTAATACACTTTGATCATTTGCCCCTCATTATCCCAGCCTCACTTTCCTCCCCCTCTTCCCTTTCTTCTCCCCACCGCCATCCCCTTCCACTTCTTTAGTATACCTCCTTGTGCTGCTACAACTTCTCTTTCTCTCCCTCCGTCCAGATTCCCCATACGAGAGGAAACACACAGCACTTGTTTTTCAGAGTCTGGAGTATTTTGCTTAATGTGATGGTCTGGTCTCCAGTTTCATTCATTTTCCTGCACATGACATGATTTCATTCTTCTTTCTGGCTGAATAATAGTCCACTGGGTCTTCATTTCTGAAGATCCCTGTATCATGTGAAACTTCAGGTACATTTGTTATGTGGCTACGATGGTAGGCCATGCCTGCAATCTGAGCATTCAAGAGGCTCAGGCAAGAGGATGATGACTCTGAGACCAGGCTGGGCTAGATAGTAAGAATCTGTCTCAAGAAACAGGAACAAATATTTGTTATGCTTTTCTCTTGTTAATCAATCTTTTTTTAAAGGATCTTGAGCTGTAAACTTTGCAGTCAGTGAGGGAATGATTTACTTTATATCCCCATCCATAAGAAAGTCTGGGGTTCCTGTTTCTGTTAGCACCTCTACTGCACCTCAAGGAGAGGGTACGTTTCTCCCTGATCCCTTCAGGATATGTACAATTGTGTGTGTGTGTGTGTGTGTACGTGTTTCTACAACTGAGTGTGTGCTTCTTAGGATGGAACCCAGGGTAAGTGCTCTACTATTGAGCTATACCTCCAACCCAGGTTTGCTACTTTGTTTCTTTGGGTTTTGTTTTTGTTTTTGTTTTGCAATGGGGATTGAATCCAGGGCCTTCACACTGTGCTACACTCCCAGACTTTTTATTTTCAGACAGGATCTCACTAAATCACTAAATTGCTCAGGTTGGGCAAAAACTTGTAACTTTCCTGCATCAGCCTCCCACAAAGTTGCAATTCTTAAGGCCATCTTACAGAACTAGTGCATCACAATTTACAGTCCATGCTCTATTTTCAGCCTAGCTCTTGGCAGTATACTCATAGTAGGTTCCAGCTCCAAACCCATACTGACAGGAATCTTCAGGAATTTCCATGCCTGAGATTTTAGCTCCAGCTCACCTTGGTTCCAGAAAAAGGAGAAAGTCCTCCCTTCCAGCCCATGGAAGCTTGGTTGAGCTCCCACTTCAGAGGGAATGACAATGAGATTCTCCATTTCCTTTGGTTGAAATCTCACCTATTATCTCCCGATAACATGACCCAGACACCAAATCACAAGAGTCCACAGTCCATTTCCCAAAGGCTGACTTATTTAATCTCAAGTGATATGAAGGGAGGCCACCTTTTATCTAGTCTAGCCAGCACTAAGCCAGGGCCAGTTAGGTCCCTTGGCTTTCTTCCTATTTCAGTTATACCTTTCTTGCCACTTGATCCCAAATCTATTGAGAGAAAAGTCCTTGGGCAAAAAGGCACACTCATCTCCTCCAAAACAAATCCAAGCTTAAGCCATCTTTAGAAAAAGGGAAGCTTTCTAACTCTACTGCAGAGTAGTCTGTTTAAACCCTGTTTACATCACCAAATAGACTGATTAGCATCACACTCTGAAGCAAATTTTCTTCAGAATGAAAGAAACTCATTGAAGTGGATTTCCCCAAAACAAAGCCAGGACCTGCTATTCCCAAAGTATATCTCTTCCTTCCAACTCCCCCCGTGTATCCTCCTTCTCCAATCTACCCACTTCAAATAACTCTCCTTTATTCAGTCATCCTGGGCCACCAGGCAGTTTCCTTCCAATGAATGGCAACAGGCGTTAACTCTCCTGTTCACTTGCCCATGACTCATCATGGCGTGGACTTGAAAATACTTTTGTATTACTGCTCTGCACTTGTCATTTTATCATTTAACACTGGGCAAAAATATCCATCCCTTACATCCTCGGCAGCACTTATTTGCTTAGGGAGCCCTCTAGAAGAGCTTTACCTGCTTGTTACACAAGTAACCAATGACTGATTGATAGAAACAATTTAAAATAACCTGATGCCCCCCAAACAATCTCTTCATTTTATGCAATTTGTAGGTATTATCTCCTTTACATAGGTGAGAAAACTGAGTCAGAAAGGTAAATGGATTCCCTGAGGCAGAAAGGTAAATGGATTCCCTGAGACCACAAGTCCACGTCTGCAGATGTAACGCTGATCTAGTTTCTTAACTATTATTTTAAGTTCCTTCCCAAGGAATATGCTTTGACTGGACCATAGGATGTGTGGAAATAACTACGAACAAGGTGGTGCCTAAGTGAGGAGAGCCTTAACTATCAAGCTATGTGATTTGTGCGGTGCTTGGTAAGCAGTGGGGAGCTATTGAAGTCTTTTGAGTGCAGAAATGACAGGATCAGTGTAGGGTGTCAGGAAGATTAATCTGATGGGAATATTAAACAAGAGTGGAGAGAATTTGAAGGGAAGAATCAGTAAGCAAACAATTACAATGTAGTCCAGGCTCAAGAGTAATTAGAACTTAGAGAAAGACTTGGCCATGCAGGAGAGAAGGGGACAATTATAGAGCCCTGAAAAGGAATATCAGCTTGAAACTTCTAAATCAATCTCTATAACCAACAAGTAAAGAAATGCTTTTTAAAAGCAGCATGTGACAGAAAAACAAGAGAGATATTTAACTTGTATTCAAAACAAGGAGACTAAACCTGGATGATGAAACAAAGAGAAAAGAATTGCAACTGGGGATTTAGCTCAGCAGCATAAGCACCAGCCTGGCAAGTGTGAGGTTGTGAATTTGATCCCCAGTACCAAAAAAAAAGGATTGTGTGTACTGTTTTTTCTTAGTGAAGACTTAATCTCTAAATTTTTAAAATTTATACCCCTACATTAAACTAGATTTTTAAAAACTCTGATGCAAACCTCAGTATTCTTTTGTGCAACTCATTCTGATCTTCCCCATCAGCTCTCCCCCAGCTGGATTTTTCTAGAGCTCTTTCAAATGTTTAGAAGTCTCCAGAAGCATAGTTAGATGCTATACATATGAACTGTGGCCTATGACACCCCCAATAACAAAGACTAACTGTGTACGTTATTTTACACATCAAATGCCTTTTTAATAGCTTCAAGTATTTGGTCCCTTGGGATTACTAATGTTCCAGTAATGCATTAAACACACTGTAATGATGCTGAAACCACATGAAAGGAGGATGACTCTGTTAATTCAGGGCGGAAGAGGTGATCTTCCACTGAGGGAAGGAAGCCGCAGCATTGAAAAGTACACATGCTCTGCTTGCTTCTGCGATGCCATGGAATACTAGTCATTCATAATTTGCACATCGCCTGGCTCCACATGGGGTCCCTTGACCTCTCCCTACTTTTTCCTGTGTCAGTACTAGAATGGCTAGGACTAAAAAGGTTTGCACTAAAGTGAAATTCTCCTGTTTTACTACATTCTGGAAGCCCTACTGTACCATGCATTTATTGGGTGTGCATATTATAATCAAGTCCATGTGTGAATGTTTATATTTTAAAGATGTTGTACTCCAATATGTTCCCAGTTAGGGCTTTTGAGAATACTGTATTAGTTTCAACACAAAGCAAACTGAAGGGCTAATCTTGCCATTGTTACACTTTAATTAGTGAGACCTGTCATTACAACATTTTATGGTGGAAGGTATCAGGCCTTTTATCTTACTTTTAAGCCCTATTCTAAAAAGAGCAGACAAGGAACCGAAAAGACAAAGGAGATTGCATTTTATGGAACAATAAGGGGAGTCTTTAAAAATCCAAGGAAGTTCACAAACTGCCAATGAATAGTAGTCAGAGGCAGCTCCTCTAAGTAGGAAGCCAGTTTATAATATTAGCACTCACCTACTTCCTAATCCTCTCCAAGATGTGAGAGACAAGATTTCACAGCCACAGCCTCTAAAGGTGGCCTTTCATTTGTATCTTTTAATATGAAAGAATCAGAAATGAGTTCCAATGCTGTTAGAAAAGTCCTGGTTTATCATACTCACGTTCCCTTTAAGAGTGGGCTGGCATTAACCCACAAACATTTATTATAATTTATTTCAAATTTATTGTATTTCATTATTTGTTTCATTAAAATTGTTTTGATAACTTGAGTAGAAATTCTGACACTGGAAAAGTAAAAAATCAGCCCTGAAAAAGGCATATGAAATTGGAAGATTGGAAGAATTAGCCTTAAATTAAGAACCACACAACTAACCCTTAGAGGTTGAGTCACATTTATTAGATGAGCAGGGTTTAGCAGACTTAAATTTAAGTGAGTAATGCACTCAAAAAATTCTCAGGAAATAGTAAAAGCCAGAAGCCACAAACTAAAATAGGGCCTTCTTTCTGATTCTGTACAATTCTCTTCTGCAAACACTATTTATGTAAACATTATCATACCCTGTCCTCAAGATAGAAGGGGCTTGATAGGAATTTACGTGCTGTTTGAGGAAATGTGCCTGTTTTGAGAGCACAGGAGACAAAAATACAAACACAAGGCAAAAAATACAAACACAAGGTGGAAAATACAGTTGTGGTTTGGGGGAGTGAAAAATGATTGCCTAGTGCTAAAACAAAAATACAAAAACTTAGTCATGGGTAACAGATTTTATTTCTAGAATGAAAAATAACTGATTACTGCTAAAATAATTTCCTTTCACACCATTATTATCTAATTTAGGGTAGGCTCGGTTAGTTTACTTCCTATCTGACTTGGAAATCAAAGCTTTTAGCTGAGATAAGGGGGAGTTTTACAAAGCAAAAGAGTAAAAGAACAGGGGGAGGTAGTGGGCGGGGGTGTAGTTCTGTAAAGAGATGATGCTGATTTACAAAGCTTCTGCTTTTTTCTTCTTCTTCTTCTTTTGTGCTGGGGATGGAAGCAAGAGCCTAATGCACCCTAGGCAAGAGCTCTACCATGGAGATCCACCCCCAGCTCACCAAGTCATGGGTTTACAAATAGTAACACACAGGCCCATATGCTCCTTTTGCTATCTACGATTGAAAACTAGGGCAGAAACTCAGTTCTATTGAGGTGTGTGGGAGTGCACCTGGAATCCCAGCTACTCATCCGAGGCTGAGGCAAGAGGATCACAAGTTCCAGACCAGACTGCAATTTAGTGGGACTCAAAAAGGAGATGGAGGAAGAGGAGGAAGAAGAGGAGGGATAAGAAGAGGCTAGAGATACAGCTTAGTGATAGAGCATTTCCCTAGTATGAACAAGGCCTGGAATTCAATACTCATTATGAAAAATAAAAAAGTCCCAGGTACACTATTATTTTGTTTGCTGGCACTGAGTAATTGAGACCAGGGCCTGACACATTCTTGGTACCATTGAGTTACATTCCCAGCCTCTCACCATGACTTCAGAGTTCTCCTCTACCTCATCTAAAGCTCCAAGATTAGGAAGGAGGGCCATACAGAAGCAGAGGAGTGAGCTCACTCCTTTTTTTCTTGTCTCTCTCATTCCTCCATTACTGGGCTCATTTTGTCTCAGCAGCTAGAGAAAGAGAAAGCCATGTGTGTACCTTTGGCCTCTGTATTTGGGTCAGCAATGCTTTATTATGTTATTATCATCTGACTACATTGTGAGCTAAATTTAAAACACAGAAGAATAAAACAAACTTTCCATGAAGTTAATCCAGGAATCCTATCACTGATTCTATGCAGAAATAAATGGTGAGTTTAAAATAAGCTCAAATGTATAAAGGCAATTTTAAAACACAGCTCGTTATTAGTTGCAACTGCCTGTATTTGAAAAGACCCAGCAGAAAGCACCCTGTTGCTTAGAAAATGCACAGAAATGTAGGCAGGATATTGATTTATGACATTCAAACAGGCATTTTCTTTAATATAACAGAAAAAAAAATCCTTTAGCACCCAGAATGCTAAAAGTTAATTATCAAATTGCCTTTTCCTTCCAACTACCACTGCTGCAATGTCTGTCTAAAAAAGTACAGGAAAGCAGAAAGAATTATTGTTACTCATTATAGAAAAAGCTAGAGCATTATTTTCCGATTTAGGAAGTGCTAAAATAAATTCTCAAGACAGCACAGTATTTATAATGTTACCATTTTTAATGTCATGATCATTGACACAGAAAACTGGAGGAGGACTTTTGGCATAATGAAAGGGAAATTATCTAAAATACAAAAGGCTCAGGTTTTGCATGTAAGGTGAATGTTAAATCAAACAAACACATGCTGAGGAACTACCTCCTGCTTGGAGATACCAACTTGCCCAAGGCCTACATTTATGTGTAGTCAAGTGGTTGGCAGGTCACACAGGCAAAATTAAGAAAACAGAAACAACTGTCTTTACTAGAAAAAACACTGCCTTAGACATGGTCATTTTGGAGTTTGTTAATTAAGCAGACCACTTGATATACTAAGTCTTAAAATATCACTGATAAACAGGTCAATAAATAGTTAATAAAGGGCTTCATGAGATTTTTTTCTGGTGGTAGTACTGGGGATAGAAAACAGGCCCTCGATACTGAGCTACATTTCCAGAACTTTGTTATTTTTTCTTTTACTTTGAGATAGAATCTCACGAATTTGCTAATTTGTTGAGGCTAAGCTAGAACTTTCAATTCTCCTGTTTCAGCCTCCCAGAATGCAGGGAAGATAGACATGTGTCACCACAGCTGAATTCATGAGTTTTGATTTTTTTAAAGAGAATAAAACAAAACAAAACAAAACAATGGAAATGATATTGAATTTCAAAAACAAGACAGTAGGAAATCAATAGTTACTGTAATGCACATTGTTATCCTCTAAATAGAACCTCAGAACACCAGACACAGCCATGCAAAGTAAGTACTCAGTTGTCTTTTTAATTTAGTTGCTATCATTTCAGAAATTTCAGGTGTGTGACTTCTAATGTCTTTTGTGTCTATATCTTCTGGATTGTTCTGTGTGTGCTAGACAGCTGAGATTGTACCCTGATTCTTTGTCCTCTGATCCCTGAGGTTCCCAGGGTGGCAGAAAGGTGTGGGACAGGGAGAATGTTCATTGGTGTTCCCCTGATGGCAGAGGGGTCTCGAAGATGTGGCTTCCCCTCCTCTAGCTGGAGGCAGCTGGTTCCCTCGGGGGGCGTGGCCTCCTCTCCTCTGGGTCTTAGGCTAGGGCTCACTGGGGAGGGCAGAGGGCTGAGGGACAAGGGGACAGGGAGAGGGGAGAGGGAGGGAGAGGGGAGGGGAAGGGTAGGCAGTCTTCTTTGGGTCTGCTCTAGTGGTCTCATGGGGGGTGCAGGGCTGAGAGTTGTTTCCTTCTAATGAATTGACCATTACATTTCTAAAGTTGTGAAATGGCCAACAGACCATGGAAAGACACCACTTTAGGCTCCTGCTTGAAACCACCAGTTTCAGAAAACTGCTGCCCTTGATTCAGGGTCTTCTTTTTTTCTTGTTTTGCCACAGAGTGTTGATATGTAGCTCAGGTTGAACTCCAACTCACTTTATGTGCAAGCTGAACTTGAACTCCCTAGCATCCTACCTCAGCCTACTTCAATGCTGAGTTGACATGAATGTGCCATGCCTGGAAATTTTTGTAATTTTCTATGAAACAGTAGTTCTGTCAACTGCAGTGACACATAGCCATGATCTCAGCACTCTGGAAGGCTGAGGCAGGACAATCTCAAATTCGAGCCCAGCCTAATTTAGGGAGACTGTCTCAAAATTAAAAAACAAACAAACAAACAAAAACAACCACAGATATAGCTCAGTGGAAAGGCTCAAAGTTCAATCCCTAGTATAAGAAAGAAAGAAAGAAAAAAGAAAGATAGAAAGAAAGAAAGAAAGAAAGAAAGAAAGAAAGAATGAATCATAGCAAATTCACTTAGACAAATTGTCTCAAAGGAAGATCTTCCGGCTCTGTCTCTGAGAAATTTGATCATATCTTGTTTGAGTTTGAGAAATTTTGATAGAGGTGACATATGGCCTACCAATCAGATCAATCTGTGACCATTGAAATTCTGTGGAAAAATTCTATGAAAATATCTAAATAAACAAAACAGAGACCATGGATTTAGCTCAGCGGCATAAGCACCCGCCTGGCAAGTGTGAGGTCATGAGTTCAATCCCCAGTACCAAAGAAAAAAATATGACAAAAAATGGCAATTAAAATATATAGCATATTCCATTAAATGAAAACAAAGTTTGAAATATTGACTTTTTGAACAATCTTTTCAAATACAGCCAGACTAAGCACATAGTAGGCACACAATTCTTTCTTTCTATCTTTCTTTCTTTCTTTCTTTCTTTCTTTCTTTCTTTCCTTCCTTCCTTCCTTCCTTCCTTTCCTTCCTTTCTTCCTTCCTTCCTTTCCTTCCTTCCTTCCTTTTCTTTTTTCTTTTTCTTTCTGTCTTTTTCTTCTGTTGAGACAGTGTCTTGCTATATAGTGCAGTCTGACCTTGAACTCACTATGTAGGTCTGGTTGAACTTGTGCTATCTTTGGGCATCAGCCTCTCAAGTGCTGGCATTACAGGTGTGTGCCACCATGCCCAGCTCCAGCTTCGTGCTTTTTTCATTCTTTTTTTTTTTGAGACAGTGACTCACTATGTAGTTCAGGCTATTTTTGAATTCAGCCCAGGCTGGCCTCAAATTCATAGTGATCCTCTTGATTTAGCCTCTGGGTGCTGGGATTACAGGCTTGGGATTACCCCCTTCTCCTCCTTTCCTTCTACTCCGTTCTTCTTCTAGTTGCCCTAATTTTTCATTCCTGTTGATATTATTGGCCTTAGCTCATGCTATGGCATATAATGTTTACATTAATTGGGATTATTAGGTTCATGTACATAGTATATCCTTATTCTTGTTTTCTCTTCCTTGTTCATGCTTTTTAATTTTTTTTGAACTCACTACCTCATGCTTGCCAGGCAGGTGCTGTGCCACTGAGCTGTATCTTTAGCTGTTCATGCTTCTTAGCACACTGCTGTCTGTATAATTTTTGTACTCTGCGCTTCATTTTATTCATATCAATGCTGCTATCTCCCAAGTGTCCATCAATGATGAACTGATGAAGACTATGCTATGTTTGTTTGGTAGAATACTGGTCAACCTTAAAAAGCAAAGAAAGGGGCTGGAGATTTAGCTCAGCAGCATAAGTGCTTACCTTGTAAACATGCGGTCGTGAGTTCAATCCCCAGTACTAATTTATAAATAAATAAATAAATAAATAATAATTTTTAAAAAGGGCTAGAGATTTAGCTAGTGACACAAGCACCTGCCTAGCAAGTGCAAGGTCCTGAGTTTGATCTCCAGTACCAAAAAAAATTCTTTTTGCAAATTGAATAAGTTCTAGAGCTATACCAGTGATAGTTGCACAATAGTAAATGTACTTGAGATTTCAGAATGTGTCCTTATAAAAGGTCACAATGCTAACATTTATGTTAGGTATATTTTACTACAATTTAAAAATTACTGTCTAAAAATACTATTTTCTTGGTACAGTGGAAGAAATTCAACTGATTTAATGAACCAGCCAGTTTTAGCATACGCAGTAACTTCATGACTTATATTTAACGTTTCCTTCCATGACTGATGCTTTGGCTTCCTTTAGACTCTAGCTGCTCCAAGGTTTGGAATGTCTAATGATATCAAGGAAGAATGTAGTGAAACCCTTGCCTGAGGACATTCCTGCAAGCTTAATCTAAAGAAGTTCCTGGCATGGTCCTCAGACTGTGCCCTGAAATTTACAGAGGAGGAAACATCAGTGAAAGAAAAGAAAAAAAAAAGTTCTACATATCGCAAAGCTTGAGGATCAATGAAAACTCCAACTTCTTGCATTCTAAACCCATTAAAAATCAGATATTATTAGAGTTACTCAATATACACTTATCACAGTATTATATTCTGGGCTTGATTGCTTGCTTTAGCTAAGAAATCCTCTTGCTTAATAATACCAGAGACTACAGTTTTGAATACCAGATTACTTGAACTCATACTGTTAATATACATGTCCTAATTCCCTACAGTGAATGTAATAACTATGTACTGCAAGCACATATTAATGAAAGTTTAAAAAAATGTAAACCAATGGATATGTGTGCATACACAGCCACTGGCTCTTTACTAAACACCACATATGTACCAGATAAATTTCAAATTAGTGCAGATTACAGAATAGACTCTCTTTCATTCCAATAAAAAATAATAAAGGCCATACATTTAAAGAAATGAGTACAAATTAAAAATAGAGGCATGATTACCTTTTTGGAATGATTTAATTTTAATTAACATAGTTATATTGTGTATGAATGCTCAATTTACACCATATAAAAGCAAGCCAAAATTATATGAAATATTTATTGGCTATTTAGATTTGGCATTTGTCAATTACAATTTAATATTTTCCCAACAGAAAATCATATTGCTTTATTTTTTTAATTCAAGGTGTTTCTAAACTTTTTTTTCTCTTAAAATATAGATATGGTTAGTGTCCAACATTTTGATTTTTAAGTACTATAGTGTATTCCAACTATTTACTTAACCAAATTGATTATACTGTTAATAGCAGCATTAGGGTTTAAAGTCAGTATTAAAATAGCTGTATTATGCAATTAACCAATATGCAATTACAGGGAATCAAAAGGATCCAGATGCATGCCATCCAAGTCACTTGAGAACCAAACATTAAGACTTAACTCAGATTTATGCATATTAACAAATTATGCAGTTAAGCATGGCTCACTAAGAATGAACTGCACCCATTTTTACCAGTTGGACCACATGCTCTTTTTCATTACCAGCTCACAGAGATTTACAACACTGTGAAACTCCTGTGAAGTTTCAAGAATTCATAGCAAGGCCAGAGATATATGGCTCAGTGGCACAGTGCCCGCCTGGAAAGCACGAGGTCCTTAGTTTGATCCCTGGTACCAAAAAAGAAAGGAAGAGAACGAAAGGAAGGAAGGAAGAACTCTGTTCCCCTCCCCCACTGAATTTGTTTTACACCATGGCCTTTTCAGAAAGCTCGCGGCGAGGGTGCTTCCTTTCAGTCTCTTCACGAGATTATATCAAATGCTCTGGAAATAAAGATCATGCTCCAACCACATAGCATTCAATGGAAGATGCTTCATTCCTCATCCCTGAGATAACAACAAATCAAGCTCAAAAATCATGGAAGGCTCAGAAATGATCAAGGAATATACATCTGGGGGAACACATGCACAGATGCTGTGCTAGAAGAAAAGACAAATGCTGAAGTGCATAATGATTTTGAAAAGATTTCTTATCAAACATGTCATTTGTTTAAAGGACCTTGTAGTTGGCATTAGATGTGGGATATCAGCTTGTTAGCAAAGTGAAACATGATAGCTGGCAGCTAGATACTGGTGACTGACGAGTCAAATGAAATCACTGATGTTGCTACCCTAAGTGTCTTCATTAAATACGTCATTGGTCAGAAATTAACTAAACATCATCTGTTTTCATTTATCACTACAGCCAATAAAATACTACAACTAGCTAGGGCATGGTGGTACAAATTTGTAATGCCAGCACTGGGGGTCTGAAACCAGACAGTTGTGAGTTCAAGGACAGTGTGGGTTACACAGTAAGACCTTGTCTCCATAAATAAAACAAAAAAGATGTCACATCTCAGGGTGACTGCATACATTTGTAATGGATAGGGAGATCTTCAAAGACATGATACCAGCTGGCCAACAAATTCCACATTTTGTTGGTAATTAGGTGCAAAGACATGAGTACCGTTTTTTGGTTTTGTTTTGTGTTTTTGGTGTAAGTTTTGACTGTATAATGTTAGTGAAACAATTTTTGTAGTGAATAACTTATGATATTAATCCATGTCCTGGATTAATATCAAGATGTTAAATGTATTTATTCGTGCCACAAATAGCTTTCTTTAGTTGACTTGGGGGCATTTACCAAAGGAATTGTTAGCAACAACATTATCATCATTTTTACCAGCAGAGTTTCTGAGGACCTGATTAAAAAAATATTGTAAAGGACTTTTTCTTAAAAAAACTATATATATATATATATATATATATATAACAAAGGATAATAGGAACAGGAACACCTCTCAGGCTCAAAGAGGTGTTTTCCTGCCTGCAGTTCTAAGGAAAGACTGTGCTGACTGACAACCCTCTGGAGTTGGCAACATACCACCTGCAGGGCCATCCAGCTATGGCTGGCACTACATCACTACCCAACATAGAGTCCTCCATCTCAAAACTGGACATTTAAGGCAACCTCATTCATACTCTGTAATAACCAAGACTCAAAGTATGCTTTTCCTGGATGACCTCATGTCTAGTGAATTGGAGAAGTATGAGAGGGTCAGGAAGGAAAAGACAGACAAAGGTGATAAACCAGTGAAGAAAATAATAAAGTTTTTCCTCTGGTCTCTATACAAAAACCATCATTATCAGTGATCAGTACAGCTTCTCTGAGGTTCTCCAAGTCTCAAAATCTGTGGGAAGGAAAGAATCACTTCTCAGTTCACCTGGGCAAAGCTATGTGTTAGTGTTTTTGTTTAGCGTTAGTGCATAAAAACATACACAACTGAAAAAAATCACAATGCTGTGGTAGAACATTTCCAAAAACGTAAAAAATATATATTTATTTATGATGCTGAGGATTCAACTCAGAGTCTCACATGCTGGGTAAGCCCTCTAACACTGGAATACCTCCTTCAGTCACAATCCTCACTTTTATTTGTTTGGGTATTTGAGACAGGGTCTGTTTATGCAGTTCAGGTTGGCCTCCAACTCACTATGTAGCCCAGGCTGGCCTCTACTTTCCACTCTTCCTCAGACACCTAAATACTGGGGTTACAGGTGTGCACCACCATATCTGGCTTCCAAGCCTCAATTCTATTAACAAAATCATCAGCAGAATGTAGCATACCCTTATAGTCCCAGCTATTGAGGAGACTGAGGGAGGAAGGTCATAAGTTTGAAGTTAGCCCTGGGCAATTAAGCAAGACCCTGTCTCAAAATTTAGGAGGGAGGGAGGGAGGGAAAGAGGGAGAGAGAGAGGGAGAGAAAGAGGAAGAGAAAGAGAGACAAAGACAACTGGGGTGTTAACTAATTGATTAACTAGGGAAATAAAATAATCAAACAACTCTTTAAAACATAATAAAACTCAAAGTATGGCTGAGGAATAATAAGATGGGTGGCTGCTTTTTTTTCTTAATGAAACCAATACCTAAGGAGTAGGTAAACTTATACCAAGGATGTTGGTCAAAACATTTTGAGACACCTCTTTGGGAGGTTCTTTCAGGCATAATATCTAAGCCTTACAAGAAAATCTGCCTCATTATTCTATATAGCACTCATATAGTACTAACATAAATTTAGTAGGGAGTGCTGAATAATTTAAGACCTAAGATTTAGTCTTTTTGTTACTGGTGAATATCAACTTTCACACTGTAAATTTATCATCTATAAGAATCAAGTTGTTGACTAAAGTAAAAATTTTATCCAATTAAAAGGAAACCATTAAATTACCACATTTACAGATTTTAAATACACAACTTATTTTTATCTATGAAAAACTGTATTCACTGGAAGATAATGAACAGGCATTTAATAACATTTTAATTTTATGTGTTTAAATATTCATAGCTATGTTCCTAAACTCACATGCCTGATGCAGTGATTATGTTTATGAATTGCAGTACTTCTTAGATGCCCCAAATCTCCCATCTATCTTCTGAAAACTGTATTTGCACCCCAATACAAACCATAACATGCTTTTAATAATATGTTTTAGAATATTAAAAATAGCAAGCTACTCGCAAGCAACAAAACAATAAATACCTTTATAGGGAAAACACTAAAGTTAACATTTGTTCAGGAACTACTCTGTGAGAAGGCTCCTCATGGGCATTTTGTTGTTTAGTGCTTAGAACAACTCTAGGAGATACTAGTATCACATTGTACCTGGCTCACACACAACTTTGCACTTTAACTTTCCATGAGGATTTTGAGTAGTACCATTATAAGTCTCTACTGATTCTTTGCAAGGACGTAGTTCTGGTTTTGGTTTTGATTTTTGTTTTCCTTTTGAGGCATTGTCTCACTGAGCAGCCCAGGCTGGTCTGGAATGTACTATGTCACCCAGGTTGGCCTCGCACTCACTATCTCCTGCTTGAGCTTTCCAGGTGCTGGTGCTGAGATTACAGCAGTGTACCACCATGTCCAGCTTGGTTTTTGTTCTTAAAAGCAAAAAACAAAATAAAAATTCTACCAGCATTCTTATGGAGGATAAAAGAAAGGGCAAGTTAGCTTGCTGAGAATCAAAGAATCAGAATTCCTTGACTGGCTCTTCTATTCTTAATGTAAATGAACAACAGGAATCAGAGAGATGAGTGATTTCCCCAAGATAAGCATTTCCCCACCACTTAAAAATTATGAAATCATCAGTCTACTTATAAGAAATTTTAATAAAACCAGATCTAAAGATCCAATAGCTATATATTCTATCAGGCTGCAATTTTACAATACTTCATCATGGCATAATCATGCCAAATAAATAGAATGATGGCCATTCACAGATTATATTAGATTACAGATGTTAAATTTGAAATGAGAAATCAAATATCTGGAGTTCAAAGAATATCTCTGAAGTGTCTTCATCCTCTCACACTGCAGTTAATTAATGACAACTAGTGTTTTAATAACACCTATATTCCATGATTCTGTAAGTGTTCTAATCAATGGTTGCCAAGTTCTCTGCTCCAAACATCATTTCAGGGCTTCTGAATAATACACATAGAATGTTGTAATGTCCCTTCTGAATGTCAGAGAGGCCCTCTTTTCACCGCTTGAAATTGTCCTTGGCTTGATCTGTACCTCTTTTCCCCCTAAATGATAGTGTTTAAATGCTTTCTTTCCTCCAAACTCCTGCCTCCATTCCTTCCTTCTTACCACGCTAATCAATCCTTGCCTCTGAATTCTTTCCTGATTCTCCCCAGCATCTGGCCTTGGGCTTCTAGGCTGGTGGACAAAACTGTAAAAAACACTTTATTGGGGTTTGTTTAGCACTCTTCCACCACCCCCCAGCTGATTTCTAAGTGAAGACCCTGTGTTATGTTGTTGGTAGTTTTTTTTTTTTTGAGACAGGTTCTTACTACATAACTTAGGTTACATACTCCAGAGTCCCCTTGAAGTCAGGATCCTTCTGCTTCAGACTACCATACTAGAATTATAGGTGTGTACCACAACATCTGACTCAAAATGCCAGCATTTATATACACGCGAAATCTGAACAGAATATAAATTTCTCAATCCGACAGGTTAATTGAGGTTATTTATGGGTTATGGTTATCACTATAATAAAATAATAGTCACAAAAATAATATAAATGGTTTTTATTAAAGTCAAACAATTATAGGGATCTTGGGTATTCCTTTCTGAACATATGCATGGAATTAACAAAACAATTATTCATGTTTCCAATTTTAAACGCTAGTTCTACACGTGGAGTGCAGATATTTGAGAAAGATTTGCAACACTGCATGATATAATGCATCCTGGGTTATGAATTAGGCCAGTCTTCACCTCCATCTTCCCATTTATAAATCCTAAATTGGAGGGGGGAGCTTTTCTTGCTTTTTCATTTCACAAATGATTGCTCAACACAGAATGGAATACACCAAAAGAAGAAAATAGTCTTTTTATACCTAGGAGAGAAGCAACTACTCTTAAAATGATCCCTTCAAGGTAACAGACATCCAAATTGATGTGGTTTTCTTTGAAACCTCATCAGTAAATCATTTCTTGCACAGTAGGTTCAGCATTAACCCTGCATTTAGGATAGGTAGTGTTATGGAGGACTGGCTGCTGCATACCAACGTCAGTATCAAGTTCTTCGTCAGGAATTAGAGACTGTCCCAGATACCAAGCAGGACAACACTGGCAAGAAAAAAAAAAGTGAACTGCAGATAGGTCAAAACAGGTCACATTTTCTTACAGAAAAATGGCATAAAATATTACATGGATATTTAAATGCTAGGTTATAATAAAACAAGATGGAATCTTGAATTTTAATACCTTATATTCAAATGATCTTTACATAGGTTGTATTTTTGTAAAGCACATTAGACAATACATACACCCTCTTAATGGTAAACATATAGTTGCCATCTGGTGAAAGCTATTTTTATAGCTGTTATAAAGCTTCTATTTCTCTCCATTCATCAGATTAGCAAACAGTTTGAACAGTTATCAGATGAAAAACATATAAAATTGCTTGCTCTGTTACATGCATTTTAAAGAATGTTGGTGTCCTCTTCAGTTATCCTCGATTTTTGAAACAAGAATTTCTCTAATGTTCAAAGAATTTATGCTGCTGTGTTAAAGGTTACCATTAGTCGAAATGATCTGAACATTTTCCTCTTTAAATGTTTCCTAGCAAATTCAGTATTTTCCAAACTGTACATTTCAATAGTTACAACAGAAACCAAATATCAGCAAGAAAAGAAGTGCACTTTTGAGGCGTCAAATATAAGAGCTCCACCAGTTTATCACTTGCCCAGTTTTGCAGAAATTCCATTCACACAGCTCTTATGAAAATCAACCAGTTTTACCCTATCAAATGACCCAAAGAACACCGCAGGTATCCAGGAGAAACAGTTCACGAATATATCTTAGCTTGAATTTAAAGTCAATTTAAGAGACAATCGGGGCTCTGTAGAGCTCGAAGGGACAAACTCTTGTCTAACCAAGGGCTAAAGCTTTTTCCATTTAATGAACATTTTATTTTGCAGACTTTTGGTATCAAGAGATTTAACCAGGAAAAAGCTCAAACCTCAGGTTTCAAAAGACAGCATGGAAAAATATACAGCAAGCACCATTTACTTCCTTTGATCTCTCAAAGATGTCAGTATACTAAGTTCACAGAGGGAGTGGGAGGCGTGGCCGAGCCTGGGGAGGAAACTTGGCCCATAGGAAAGAAAAAAATCAGTTCGGTGGCAATTTCAAAACAAGTTTCCAAACTACTGAAGACTTTCCAGTCCCTTTGACTTGCAGAAATCATACATAAGAAAAGGCCAGAAAATACTATAGGGCATGATTATTTTAATTGCTCAGAGGTTTCCAATGCAAAGCACGACAACTTAAATGCATAGTCCAAATTCTTGCTCCAAAGCTGTCTTCTTTGTGCACTGAAAAGGAGGAAAGACAACCCCATCAATTGTTCTCTGCAGATAAAGGCACTGTTTTGCAGATTTCTTCCAGATCAGGGACAGTCTTGCTAATGACTTGCCCACCCACTTGGGGCCCTTCCCAAGGTGGCCCTCGCGAGTTGGCCCACACTTTCAGGAGCCTGAAAGTTTGACGCTGGACAACCACAAGAGGGTTGTCTTTCTGTTTATCTGTTAGTCTCCATGAAGACGCAACATGAAAGAGTTCATGCTGCTTATTTGCCTAGAGGAATTGGGGATCAATAACCACACTTTTTAAATCTCACATTCCCCATCCCTCAAGACAGACCCAGCTGATGGTGAACCCGCAGGATTTATTTTTCTTCTTTTTTCTGCAGACAAAACGTGAGGTGGAGATCTCAGAGCTACCCCGGGTTCTTTCACAAGTCAGCATTGAGGCAGTTAAGCAAAAGCTGAATCAAAGTTTTAGTGATTGTGGCCTTTTCCCTTTCTTAATCCAAGATACCAGCTGTGGTGGCACACACAAAAGCACAGATTTAAATGAGATACGCAGAAGACGTGGAGACTTCAAGCTGCCAATGGCACAGGTTGACAAGCCAGGCTAATGTATTGGGAAATGATGCCTAAGTACCCCCTTCCTCAGGGACTCGCTCTATGGTCCTGCAAAGTGCCTCGGGGTGTATGTGGGGCAGCTGTGGAATCCCGACAGGGACACCAAAACTGGAAAGGGCATCCCTCATCCATGAGGGTCAAGGGGAAATGTTCAATTTGGGGTAGCGGGGTGAAGCGGCCTCCGATGGCTTTAATGTCCCAGACCTGTGGGAACCCAACCCCGCAAAGGCCATGCCAACTTTCCAAGAGAATGTCCAGGAAGAACTTCTTCCGTTTTGGGTTTATATTTTCCTAACAATTCTGCGTTCGACCGCCGCCACGACCCACACCTTCCCGCTAGGGGCCCGGGGCTGCGGAATCACTTTGGGGAGCAGAAAGCACATGACAGCGCTGTGGCCTCTCGTCCGCGCCGCGCGGCTCTCGGCAGGAGTTCGCATCCAGCCGCCATGTTCACGACTTGAGTCGCCCCCAAACCCACCGCCGCGCCACATCCCTCTCCTCCCCTCCCCCCTCCCCGCGGCTCGGTCGTGCCCGAGCGGCGCTGCAAAGCCACTTTCAACTCCCCCCCCACCCCCGCGCAGCCAAATCCGATTCGACGGCTGCGGGCTGTGCGCCTGCGCGAGGCGGGCGGGCGGGCGCAGCAGCAGCGGCGGAGGGGGGGAGGGGGGGGCGTCCTAAGGTCCCGGCCGCGGCATGAAAAGGCCAGAGCCACGGGGAGCGGGGGAGGAGTTGGGGCCCGGCCCGGAGCCTCCTCTTTCCCTCTCAGCGGGTTCTCGCTCAGGTCCTGGCCCGGCTCTCACACGTGCGCGCTAAAAACCCACTTCAAAGTGGGTTCCCGGCGCGGGGCACCCCCCCTTTGGGCCAGCCCTCGGGCTTCGGCGCGGGTTTCCACCCGGGCCTCGCCACCCCCTCCGTGCCAGGCGCTGTGAGGACACCGCGGTTGCTGCCGGGCCGTCTGCTCCTCGCGGCCCAACCCCGGGACCGGCCTGTGGCCTTCGGGCCAAGAGCGCGGCGCTCGCCACGCAGCTCCCCACCCCCTCTGCGTTCGGAAAATGAATTGAACACAGTTTGTGGCCCGCGCTACGCAGGCCTTCGGAGCTCACCATTGTTTGGGCTCGTATTGACCCCAGGTCCGGATTAGGCAGCGACTGATTCCTGCTTTACAGCCCCGCCAGCCTAATGAGGCCGGGAGGCGATGGGGCGAGAAGCGTCCTCGGAGCCTAAGCGACCACTACCGCCGGCTTACGGCCGCCGAGGGCCCTGTAGGTGGAGGTCAGAGGGTCAGCGGGCTGAGACCGCGGGAGAATTGACCGTAGGAAATGAGGTCCCCTGCTCCCTGCCAGATCATCAACCCGGACTTGCAAAAACTTGGGTGTGTAGACAGGGAGCCCAGGGGTGAGGAGTCCGACGGAAGCCCCGACTTCCAGAGGCCTGTGAGAGAGGGCCAGCCAAGATGCCAAAACCTAAGAACCGCTCCTGGGGGTAATTGGCATCCTGCTTCTTTGAAACTTGGGTGAAGAACACTTGCTGGTTTGTTTTTGAGGGCTCTTCTTTGGAGGAAAATGGAGAATCAGGGAGTCAGGGAAGAAAGAGCCAGAGAAATCAGGTGGGGTGGGGGAGGGGGTA
Organism: Hydrochoerus hydrochaeris; assembly: GCA_004027455.1. Taxonomy (NCBI): domain Eukaryota; kingdom Metazoa; phylum Chordata; class Mammalia; order Rodentia; family Hydrochaeridae; genus Hydrochoerus; species Hydrochoerus hydrochaeris. The sequence continues at coordinate 419,032 of PVLA01000843.1, read as the reverse complement.
GTCCAGGGCTCACCAACTTTCCCTGGGAGGCTTTGTGAGCTAGATTGCAGCTCACCCATCTCCGACCTTCCTGGACCTAGGACCGACTGCCCTGCTCAGCCTGGATGCTGATATGTAACCTTCCAACTACAAGGAGGCCACAATTCTGTCTTGGATGGGTGAAAATAGATCTGGAAATAGCCACCTTCCCTTTTCCCACCCAACAGTGGGAATCCTATGCTAAATCACACGTTTTGAAAAAGATAATGGGCTTTAACAAATGTCTTACCAGGTGCAGGAAAGAAAATAAGGAGTAGATTATTAAGAGCCTAGCATGGGCTTTGGGATTTTGTGCTTATGATTAAGGGTGTTCAATAACTCTTAAGATTATTTAGTGAAAATTCAAGAATGTAAATATGTACTGCCAAAGGTAGATTTAAGGAAGAAGAAAAAGAAATTTTAACCAAAATCAATAGTTTTCTCTTTCAAAAATGATAAGATCATACAATATAACTTTGAGAAATTTGTTATACCCAAATTAGAGGTTATCATACATAGGAGTTAAGCTTTTATATTCTCTTAATATTGACTATCATCATTAGTTAGTTGTTATCTTCCTCTCTAAAGATACAATGCTTCCCTGTAAAAGTTTAGGATAATGTCAGGCATCTAAGAATAAATTAAGCTCTTTGTCTTCTAAGGAAATATTTTGTGTGTTTGCGGGTCGGGGGAGTGGGCTAGTTTCTGAGTAAATCTGACAACCAACCCATCTCCATTTAAGGCCAGGTTAGGGGAAGATGAGGGACCTCCTGGAGAAAGTAGTAAACTGGAAGTTCATTGCATATGTTAGAAGAAAATCACACTTTCTAGATTTCACAGTAATATACATTTAGAACCAGGATTAGGAATATACACTTTGTGAAAACCTGCTAAATATGTAAATGGTCTCTCATTTGAAGTGAAGAAAAAAGCCTGACAGTAATCTGGTCCAGCCCTCTCAATGTCAAGGTCAAGGCTGGAGTGTCTGAATGGGGAGTGTAAATTGACCAGTTACTTGCTCATCCCTCGTGTAGTCATCCCATTCTCTTCATGGCATTCAGGCTTGGATACAGGTGGAGTAAAGAGCAAAAGATCCCATTCTCCACTAATAAAAAATTACCTCCAAAGCAATGTGCAAATAGAGACTGTCAATAATTAATTGTATGTTGACAAAGATCAATCCATAACAAAATAGAGTGCTTCAACTCTATCCAGGGAATCAAAGTTTCTTTTAATCATCAGAAATTCTCTAAGTGTCACAATTTTAGGTTGATTTATTTGAATATGAGAAAAATATTGGGCACCAAATACAAAAATGTTATGACATAAATAAGATGTGCCAATGCTTTATTTCTTTGAAAAGAACAATCAACAAAATTCTAGAATTGAAAATGATTATATATAAAACCAAATTGACTGCCACCAAAAAAACCCCAAGCACTGCCCCTTAAAGAGAAAGAGGTTGTTAAGACTATTCATTACATTTCTAAATACTTTACAATTCCTTATCTCCACTTTTCTGTTATTCATGCAGAGATTGGGCTCTCAATAACAGCACCCTAATAAAAAGGTCTCAATACTCTTAATCACCCCAACCCCCCAAAATAATTTTTTTCCCACAGAACCATTATAAAAAGAACTGTTTGTCCAAATGTGTTGCTTCACTGAAGAGTAAATGGATTAACATTTTATCACAAAGCAAACAAACATTTTTCATTGTTATTGATTTTAATGGAAACAATGCTCTTAACATCTTTGCCTACAAATAATGAACTTTAAAAATAACATTTTGCAAAAGTTTTTCCACATTATTTCAGAACTGCTGTAGTTATTACACCACTATGTAAATGTTATGAGTAATTGTGATAATTATGAATTGAACTATGTACAGCAAACAAGTCAGACTTTGCCTTCCAAAATTTAAATGGAGTATGATTCTTTTCAGAAACACTTTAACCATAAAAAAGCACTGCTTCACTGGCCTTGCTTATCACCTCTGTTCCAGACATATGCTATGTTTTGAAAATAGAGAGCTAGATAGATTTGGTAGGCAGATTAGATAAGTCATGGATACAAACATATAGGTATATGGGTGATTTCTAGATAGAACAGACATGCATCCTGCCACAATTTTCATTTTTAAGTCAGGTAATAAAGAACTAAGGGACATAAAACTAATTAGGTTACCTTATGTTTATATATGTAGGGCAGGGATGATTAAATCCAGCTTCTCAGTCTTTTGAAGTACAAGATTGAGATGTCATGGCCACTAACTGAATTGATCAGTAATATTTGATTTGCATGCCGAAAATCCAGGACAAACACATTTAAACTCGCAGTTAACCATCTGAGCTAGAGATAAAGAAAGGAGGATCTTCCCAGATGGAAACTGACACTGTAAGGAATCTATACTGCAATAGAAAAATAATTTAACAATTAAAAAAGGGATCTGAGTGAGTTATAAATACCAACAAACAAGATTCAAAACTTATCATGTCTCCTCTTTGTAGGACGCTGTTATAAAACAAGAAGAGTCAGTGGTTCAAAAATTGTAAATTGTGTTCTTCTTTCAAAACAATAAATTTTAATGCTAAAGCAGTTATAATCAAAAGCTGTACAGATCTGTTAGAAAACATTTATCCATAAATATTGTTCAGTTCCCGGCACTTGCAGCAATAATTAAATTACAAACGATAAATATGGCATCAACGGATATGTATTTACAAAAAAAAAAGTTATTACAAAAGGCAACCGTATACTAAACGTCACAATCTGTGTAGAGTTAACATCATATCCTCAGCCTGAAAAAATACTGAACAACAGTTTCGACCCCATTAGACAAAGATACATTCACAAGTGTAATGCTTTGAAGAAAAGTTCAAGACATAACAGGACTTTGGCATGGTTTAAGACTGTGAGAGTTTAAACAATCACCACTAAGGCGAAGAATTTCCATCAGTTTAAATCATCACCACCAAGCCTTCTATAACTTCCTCAAGAAACAGGACAATTGTTAAAATGAACTGAAGGAGTTTCAGAATGGGGTGGGCAGAGAGCAAGAGGAAGGGGAGAATAAAAGCAATGAAAAGATTCTGTAAAAATCCTTCAAATGCCAAAACATATTTTCTAATCCTGAGAAAAGGGCATGGCTACTTTTGGATCTTGCCCCAAACCTTCCTGGATAATTGCAATTGACAAGATGTAGCCCTATATATGGCCTCTTGCGTTAAAAATTCCATTTCCATCTGAGTGGTCTCAGTTTTCTTTTTAAAATGCACTGGGGTTGTCCTCAGACGTACCATTCGTTAAAATTGGGAGGAAGTCCAGGGTTGTGGCTGGCGCTAGTTTGAACTGCAGAAGGGGTTTTAGTGGTATCTTTACTGTTTGCAGAGGCTATAGCGGGTGGAGTGGAAGATTCATAGCCTGAACTGGCAGCAGGGGAGGAATCTGACCCTTGAGATTCATGAACCTAAAATTAACATGTATATATTTTAATGAATATAATTCCAACTGGCAATGTGCAAGCAAAAACAAGAGCAGAATTTGAGCACTGTAACAGCAAGACCGCCCAGTGACCCACTTAAAAGTGAAACGCTGCGTTTAAAAAAATCCATATTACCGATGTCTAGAAAACCCACATGTGTTTGTCAAAAAACGAGGTCTTGTCCTAAGACAGGCATTAGGGAAAATAAAGCACTCTGTTTTAGTCATCCACTTTGAAAAAAATTCTTCCTCCGTGGATGGTGTGGTTAAACAGTTACTCAGCAGGGACCTACAAATTAGTAACTCCGGGCCGAGGTTTGGGAAAGCAGGTATAGAGAACAAGTGGCTCAGGGATCCTAGGCAATGCCAAGCCTCAGACAAATGTGTGCCAACTAGACCGTGCTCCTCGGCCCTATTGTTTTATGGGAAGCCGAAGAACAAATGAACGACTCTCTCCCGGGTTCCACGCGGCCACTCTCAAGTCCCACCGCGGGCTGAGCCTGGAAGAGGCAGCCTCTGCAGCCTCCAGCCCTGGTGAGCTTGGCTAGCGCTTCCCAGTAAACTGACTGTCGCTCCCTTCTGTCTTTCCTCCTCCCAACTCTGCTCTCCCTTGTCTCCACCCCCCAACCCCCACCCCCAAAATGGGTTCAAGGTGTCACCGCTGAAGCAAATCGGATTTAACGTGGAGGACTGAGGTTTGGCAGCGCGGGGCTGCCCGGAGTCGGGCAGAGTGTTTACAAACCGCATACCGCTAATAAAGAGGTAATTACCTTCATGTGCTTGCGCAGGGAGCTCGGGTGCGTGTACGACTTGTCGCACACTTTGCAGATATAGGGCTTATCCGAGGTGTGCACATGCATGTGCTTCTTGCGGTCGCTGCTGTTGGCAAAGCGTCTGTCGCAGCCTTCAAATTCACATTTGAAAGGTTTCTCACCTGCAAAATGCAAAAATGAAAAAGAAGGAAATATGATCAGAGCCAGGAGATTCCCAGGACTGAGCAGCGGCAGATAGAGTGCACCCGGCGGTCTCCTCTGTGAGGGAGCGCTGACTGGGGGAGGCTGCTACATCTCTTTTCCCTGGAGAAAAATGGAGAGCGTGGGATGAGCACGCTGGTTTTGGTGGTCCGGGGAGGGGTTGGGGCAGGGCTGGCCCAGAGCCCGATCGTCCCTTTGTTCTCGCAGGGCAAGAAAGCTCCTGGCCCCTCCGAAGTTTCCCCTAAGTTGCGGTTCCACCCCAACCCTCCCAGTGTTCCCCAAGCCCCAACACGTTCCGCCGCCACCGCGGCGACCTAGCAAAGCTGGGCGGGACAATGGGCCAGGGACAGGAAAATCCCGTCCAGCCCTTCTTTGTAACTTTTAATTTTCCTCTTTCAAATGTAGCGGCTTTGGTAAGTACGGTTTTTAAAAGACTGGGTAGTCGTGTTGCACGTTCGAAAAGAGAAAAATGTTACAAATCCGGGGACTACAGACACTTGCACGAGATGTTCTGAACAAGCCATGAAATTGTGGTGCCTTTTCTACTTTTGCTTTCCTCCCAGAGAACTGAACTAAACCTGGAACTCCAAATAAAAATAGTTTGACAAAAGTACCAGTCATTTAATGAGGAGATATGCCAATCAAGTGTAAAAAAGAGCGGAAGTAACTGAAAGTTAGTTTTCATTAGCATTTCTATGGTTCCCTTCCACGAATGTGTGCGGAGAGCTAAGTCGCTTGTAAGCAATACACTCTCCACACATTTGGAGTCTTCTCTTCACCAGTAATCCAGAAAAGAACACAAAAAAGAGGCAGCGCCAGTTTGTTCCTGGGCGCGAGAAGATCCCAGTTAGTTCCTGAGACCGCAGGGCGGCTGGCCCTGGAAGTTAGAACTGGGCAAGTAAGTGCCGCGGGTCTGGGCGGGCGAAGGGTGGAGGGCACTGACAACGCTTTCGCCCCCCAACGGCCTCTGCGGGGCGCCGCCCCTTTCTCTGGACTCTACCGTCCCCCTCTCCCTCACGCCGCAGGTCGGCTCCAAGGCGAGCGCCCGGATGAACACGCACGTCTCCCCCTTACCTGTGTGGGTCCTCTTGTGGATCTTGAGGTTCTCAGAACGGGCAAAAATCTTTCCGCAGCCCGGGAAGGGGCACGGGAAAGGCTTTTCGCCCGTGTGCACTCGGATGTGGTTGACCAGTTTGTACTTCGCCTTGAAGGACTTGCCCTCGCGGGGGCACTCCTCCCAATAGCAGACATGGTTGTTCTGCTCCGGGCCCCCCACATGCTCCATGGTAACGTGCGTCACCAGCTCGTGCATGGTGCTGAAGGTCCGGTCGCAGCTCTTCTTGGGCCGGCTCAGCTGAGTCTCGTCGATCCACTTGCACGACAGCTCCTGCTTGATGGGCTGCCGCATGTAACGGAAGAAGGCCCCCGGCCCGTGGTGGGCCGCCACGTTCACGCCCATGTTCATGTTCATAGGGCTGTAGTTCGGGAACTGCGCGCCGGCTGAGTAGGGGTCCGTGCGCGGGCTGGCTACGGGGCGGTACGGATCAGCTCGGGTGAACAACTCCCCGCGCAGCCCCAGGTGGACCTGGTTGTTGTCCACGTGCCCTGTGGGCGACGGGTGCCCAGCGCCCTGCTCGTGCAGCCCGGGAAAGAGCAGGTAGCCCGGGGGGTCGGGAATACCCGCCGGGGCGTGGAGGCTGCTCGCCGAGCCGGCAAAGAGCCCGTGCTGCCCGCCCCCCGAGGCTGCCTCACCGATCCCGGAGCCCCGCTGGCGGAACAGAAAGTCGCGCGTGGAGTTGAAGGCTGCCGAGGCGGCGCCGCCGTAACTCGGCACCTGGCTGGCGTGGTGATGGTGATGGTGGTGGTGATGGTGGCCCAGGGCGTTGGCGTAGCCCGAACCTTGCGGAGTGAAAGCCGAGCTCTGACCCGAAGACAGATCGTGCGCAGCCGCTGGGCTCAGCTTGAAGGCGGCGGCGGCGGCCGCGGCGGCGGCGGCGGCGGCGTGGGTTGAGTCCCCGAAGGGATTCAGTCCCATGCCCGCTGGCTCGCGGTTGGGCATCTCGTGGTGGCGCGGCGCGCCGAAGCTGCCCACACCCAGCCCGGGGAACTGCGGGCCTCCGTCCAGGAGCATCGTCATAGATGGGACGTTCCGCACACGGGCGATCCGGCCGAAGCGAGCAGCGGTGGAGGCGGAGGAGGAGCTCTCCGAAGTGCGGTAGTAGGAGGATGGCGGCTACAGGACGCTGCAGGGAGACCCCTGAGGCACAACCAGGAGCTGCAACTTTCTGTCTCTGAGTCTCCTGCAGAGGGATGGGAGGGAGGAGGGGAAGAAAAAGGAGCGGGGGTGGGGGGAGAAGGGGGAAAGGAGGAGGGAGGAGAAGGGAGGAGAAAAGACTCTAGGACTAGATTTGTTTTAACAAACTAACAGGAGCGCACAAAGAAAAATAAGCAAAATAATAAGTGGAGGGCGGGGTTTGTCAATCCGGAGCCTGGTTCCCCTCCTCTCCCCGAGAGCGTGGACCCCCCGGGGCTAGGAGGCTCCCTGGGTACAGGCCTCCGGGCTGGGCTGCGCCAAGCGGCGGAGCCGGATCGCGGCCAGCAGGCGGGCAGCAGGCAGGCTTGATCCTCACAAGTCCCAGCCTCTTCGCCTCCAGAGTAATGTCCTTGGACTGATAAGTCAATCACTCACTCCTCTCACATAAACCAAGCGGGAGGCCGGGAGGCGCGCGCCAATGGGGAGCCGGCTGCCCCGCGGTCACCTGACCCCCGGCCCCACAGCCCATTGGTCGCCGCCGCACTGATTGGCAGCGCGAAGCGGAGAACATGGCAGCCGCGGCAGAGCGACCGCAGCTGATTGGGCAGCTGCTGGGCGCCTGGCAGGTGAGGCGACTGCTGCCGAGCGTCCGCGAGTGGGCTCCCCGGGGTTTGCGGGGCTATGCGGGACCGGTGCCAGGCTTTAGCCCACAGACGACGAGGTGGAGGCAGCCTGGCTCCAGCTTCGCTCCCGCTCCAAACGGGCCTCCAGCCCCCCTCTCCCGCTGCTTACCCGCCGCCTTTGCTTAAAAAAAAAACTCTTCGCCCCGCGAGGATCTCGCCCCCGCGCCTCTCCTTCGGCTCGGCCCGCGACGTCCGACCCTGCTAGGGTCCCCGCCGCGACCCACCTTGAGAATGTTGTCCCCTCAGTGGGCGCACGGCGCAGATCGCGGCGCGGGCGCTGCAGTTCCGTGCTCCCGGTCCAGCCGCTATTTTCACCCCACTCCCCACTCTAAGTCTTGCCGCCCGGGGTCTCCAGGACCGGAATCTGGCCGGCCTATCACCTGGGCCTGAGCTGGCAGCAGCCGTCAGAGGCCCAAACGAACAGAAAGGATCGCAATTAACGGTGGTCTCCCACACTTCATCTGAGCCAAGTCATGACCCTTTAGTTTGTGAGTAGCAGAGGGACTCGCCGCCACCCACTCCCCCCATGACACGACAAGCATGTACAACACAATAAACGCAAGCACACAGCAGGAAACACGGACGCCACACAGTAAACACAGCCACACCACGTGAAACATGCACAGCACACAAGAGTAAGCACACAACACGGAACAACGCTGCAGAACTCTACTCAAACACACAACCAGACATATAGGCAAATGCACACAAGCAAACGCATACAACAAACGCACAAATACTAAACTCTCAGGACACGCAGCCTGTGTAAACAAAACCTGCACACAGCACTGAAACACAGTAAACGCGTTAGACACACACACAGAATCAGCGTGCTTCTCTATCACTGTGCTCATCAGCTTTGAATTCTCAACATTTTCAAAGGCAAAGGTAGGGAGAGAGAATGGGGGCCGTGAGATGGAATTTTCTTCACTCAGAGCAGCCAGGGCTTGCTCTCCTCAGGCAGGGAGAGGAGCGTAGTCACCCTGGGAACTACTTAAGCATTAGGGATTTACTTCTTTAGGGACCGGTGTTGGAGTCCCCTCACCTTCCCACCCAGTCCTCTCTGGATACAATGACCAGTTTCGGACAGGGTTATATATTTGGTTTGCGGGGGCGGGGGAGGAGGCAGGGGGCTGGGTTCGGGAGGCATTTGCAAAGAGTTCAGTAGAGTGAATGTAAAGACAAGGCCAAGAAAAAGATGGCTGTGATTGTCACATCCCGAGAGGGGCAGAGCCCCCAAGTCTGCGCCTTGAGGCAGCCTCATAGCCTGGCCACCATCTCACTATAGGAAAGGGAACATCTGATCAAGTTCAGAGGCGCCAGGAGAGACTGCCTCAAACAGCGCTTTGCAGCTGCGGTCTTTTACTTCCTGTCCCCCAATCTGCCCGGCCTGGCCAACACTTCACCTTCTTTCTTTGCCAGAGTGTTGAGGGGGAAACCCTACCGGTACCACATTTTATCATATTTGCCCCCTCCCATCAAATTGGCCCTAATTTCCCTCCACATCCAGATCTCTCCCCAGGTCGAAAGGTGAGTTCGCTGCTGGTTTAAAATATTGTATCTGCCGAAAATATGCTCTCCAAGAGGGGTTTCCTAGTCGCTCAGCAGATAGCTGGGAGGGGGCGTTCAGAGAACAATAAATATGCTTAAATCATGCAAATGAATTCCCTGGTGTCAGGTTTACAAAAAGGGAGGATTGTTTTTTCTTTTCCTCCTTTCTTTTCCTTTCTCCTTTATTTCTCCTTCCTTCTTTCCTTTCTTCCTTCCCTCCTTCCTTTCTTCCTTTCCCTTACATCTTTTCACCTTTAATCAACCTTCACCGAAACTGGGCCTGGAGCTGGTTTGAAAAAGTTTAGATTTTTCCCAGAGTCTGTCCTGGAGAAAGTGAATTTTGAGGCTTGGAGACCGGGAGATATTGGCTGTAGAGCCTTGGACATGCCAGCGCTGCTGCGAGATTTTCTGGGACGTCCTGGCTGGTACCCTGATAAACGAGGGCCTTGCACGAATGGGAACCAGGACAGGCAACCCGGGAAGCTACTGCAGGCAAGGAGAAACCAGGGGTGCCTGGTACACTCTTTTTTGGGGAGGAGACTCGAACGCGAGGCAAGGGGACGTTACAGCTGCTGACCTACCCAGTACCCAGTGTCCGTTTTGATATGGCCACATTTTGATAATTAATTGCCTCCAGCACGCGCTCTGTAGTTCCTGGAACAAAAAGGCATAATTCAATTAGATCATCAACTGAGACGTGGGAAGGTGGGGGGGATGCTTGTTAAGGGGCAGATCTGAGGAGGCTCAGTTAGGCCAAAATCCAGGACCCTGGAGCTCTTCCCTCGGCAGCCGGGCCCGTGTTGAGAGCCGGGTTCCGAAAGGGTATCATTGCCCCCTTGGGCGCAGAGGTCTCAGATGCCCCCCTCCCAAAGGAGAAGACTGGGGGCTTTGCAGAAAGCTGGGGAGAAGGCAGGCCGTTTCGAATTGTTTCGGTTGGTGTGAGTGGAGGGTTTCCTTATTTTGCAATGGGGAACCCTGACTTTTAAAACACGGTAGAAAGCGATTTCTCTAAATATATCGAGCCACTGTATGAGAAAACAAAGCCCCCATCCCTCACAAAGTAAATCACTGGCGTTAGGGAAGAAATTTGAAGTTTTTCTAACAACCTGCAGCTTCCTCTTTTCCACAAACTTGATTTTCCATGGATCCCCTGGAAACAACTTCGGGGGACAGGGAGCTTTGGAGAGCTAAGTCAGAGATCAGGGTGGTGGTGCAGGGAAGGAAAGGAAAAGGAGAAAACTTTTTTTTCATACATGCCAGAGCCAGGCAGTAGCAACTTCTCATCTGTTCCTTTTTCAGGTGCAGAAAAGAATCACAGAGCTGGCCAAGGCAAGACCACTCAAACCCGGGTCGTGGTTCTTATTGTATGCTGTAACCGAGGCTTCCTCGTCAGCTTTGGCTTACTGGGGTTTACATGTGTATTAGGCAGTCTAAATTAACCAATAAATCTCTTTTATGCATCCCCCAGTTGTATGTGGTCTGGTCTAAATATCCACATGTCTCTATGGCTGGGAAATATAATGGGATCCTTTCCCTCACACTGAGTTCAAACAGTAAACAGGAAAAAGATTTATTTTTATGCCCAAATCTAAAGCAATAAATAAAGTCAGAGAAAAACTCATCATTGCCAAACTCATTTCCAAAGCAACAAAGCTTTTGAGATCAATTTTTAGGATCTCTCTTAGAGAAGCAGGAGGAAAAGAGAACACCTCAGGGGTAGTACGGTAGAGCTTTCTCCCTAGAAACCCAGGTTTACAGCGCTTTACCCCCCCCCCCGCCCCCGCCACAAAGCATGTAAGGAACATAGTGTTATCATAAGGGATTTCTTTCCAATCACATTTTTTTTGTGTGTGTGTGTGTGTGTATGGTGGTGGACATGAAATTATCCTAAGTCGAGGACCTAGCAATTTTCTTTAAGTCCAAGGGAACACTGCGGTCTTTTCTTCTGTTTTGTATTTAGAAAAGACTTGCAATCTAACACTCGCAACATTTTAAAGACCCTTTAAACCCAGCAAGCGGATTTCCGTTCTGCCAATGCTTCCTGATTTATTTCAATAAATGAATCTTTGAATCCAGGAAGGGAATTATTCCACGACGCTGAATTTGGTGCCCCTGCCTCTCCCTAGTGGAGCACAAAGTGTTTCTCCTTGAAACGCGTCCTTGAAATACACCATTATTTGAATTTTTTTTCCTGGTAAACGACACTTTCTTTACCTAAATCCCCACCCTCTCTTTAGAGCCCCAGATCTTTTAAAAAGAAAAACTGCAAATGGCAATAAAAAATGAAGGGGGAAGAAAGCAGGGAAAAGAATTCGTTTTTAACTCCTCTTTATTTTTATGCTAAGATAAAGCTCTTAATTGGCTTCAGAGGCTGAGCTGCAGGATTTCAGAACCTTCGGACATGTTCGCCAATGGCTCACTGAGCTTCAGATTTTGTTAACCACATCAGAGTTTTTGCTATGGTCCCATCATTTGACAAATATTTTACAAGCCCCAAATACCTTTAAAGTCCAATGGCAAATGAACAAATAGTTATTGTTAATCAATCCTTTTTTACAAATCTGTTTTGCCTTTGTGCTTTGCAGTTCAAGGCATAGTGTTGCCCAATGTAATGAAATGCAAACCAGATGGGAATGAGACATTTTCATTGTACTTGTCAATCAGGGCTGTGCAGACAGATATATACACTTGAACTTCGGAGGTACAGGCTTGAGTAAATAGGACTGAACTTGGAGAAGGAAGGCAGGGAGTTGAAGCAGACCTATCACAATCCAGGTTGGGATTATGAAGGAAGCCCTTGAGCTTTAGAGAATGAAGTGAAACCCTACGTGGTGGGCAGTGCTTGCTCATCTGCCAACTCTGGGTGAAAGGCTCCTGATGATTTCTGGTCCTGGCCTTTCCTGTGTCCTGCCACCAAAGAACATCTTTACTGTTCTGCAAGTGCCCTGCTGTTAGCTTCCAGCAACCCTGTGGCTCTCCAGCTGCCAGAAGGGCCAATCACATTGGAAGAGAACTTCCTCTTTCTTTCCAGATCATGTCAGCTTTAGATGAGAGGCAGATCCAAGCTGAAGCAGAGATACATAATGACACATTTAATTTATGTTTACTAGTCTTTCTCCAGGGACCTGAAGAGAGCAAGTAAAGAGAGATTGGGGTATCAAGCTGCAACCTGACACTATGGAACAGACATTTACTCTAGATCCCAACTTCCTTCTTAACTGCTAAATGCTTCATTTATTCTAAAATGCAAATTATCTAGGCTGTAAAACCAGTAGAGAGAAGGCTTGGACTATCCTGAGGTATTTATTCTCTTATTTCCCTGATTTAAGACAATCCCAAGTGCAAAGTGACAAGAAAAGCTGCTGTGGACCGGATGATGGTTTCTCTCATAGTGACTCTCTTTCTTGGTGCCTGTGTCTGGAGACCTCATTTCCCTAATCCAGGCCTATTCCAACATTCCCCTTCCTCCTCCCCTCCTCTCTGAGAGGCCGAGCTGTGTTTCCTGAAGTTTCTTTTGCCCTAGCTGACAGCATGAATTCCTGCCCCCGAAAAAAATGCTTTCTCAGACTCCCAAGGAACTTCATATAGCATTTTATAAAATCAAATTGCCTGTTGTTTTTGCACTTGGTCTGTGGTCATTCATCTAGTCCTTTCCTAGTGAGAGGGTGGGAGGAAGGAGCTTTGATATTAAAACAAAGCATGGGGCGTCCCTTTCCTCCCCTTTTTCTCTCCTACTCTGAAACAGGACAAAGTGGGGGTGAATTAGACTGTTTGGTTTGGACTTGAATGACAAACTATAGCCTGTAAACTGTAACCCAGATCTGGCCCATAGCCTGTTATATTCCTATGGGTCCAGGAGCCAAGAATGTTTTTTTAAAAATCTTTAAAGAGTTAGAAGTATAAATGGGAAGAGGCAGGGGAGGAAATTATTTGGAGAGGCTGCATGTGACCTAAAAATCCTGGAATATTTTCTCTTTCCCCTTTAAAGAGTACATTTGCAGATTCCTAGACAAGAATTGAATAGTAGTCTTACTAGCACCTCGATATTAACTGGTAGGTTTTAATCCACTGTATTTAATTTTCAAGCTTCATTTCGCATATGATGTGATTTTTTTCAGCCTCATATCTAAGTTATTTCAAGAGGTCCCTTTGACTTTGGAGAAAGGTAAAAAGTAGTCAAGGGAGCAGGAGCCCTAGGGGATGAGAAGAGAGAAGTGAGGAAAAGGAGTTGTGAATATCTCAATCAGTGACTAGGTGACCTCTGACCCTGAGGGTGGTTTTATTGTCTTTCTTCTTTGGTTAGAGATACATAGTTTATTGACCCTTTCTGCGTGACTGAACCCTGAGGGGCAACCATGGCTGACAAACCAAGCAAGGCATGTGAGTCCAAGCTGAGGCCACTGAGCAGCCTGCCTTCAGGAAGCTGGAGGGAAGTGACCCCAATTCCCTAGGTGTGAGGGACTTTAAGGAACAGAGAGGTCAGTTGCTTCTCTCTCAACTCATGTGCTTCTCCTCAATGAGAGCTTAGATTTCACCCTTCTCCCCTTTCTGTCTCAGAAATGCTCCCTCCTTTTTCCCCCCAAAACAGACCCTGGCAGCCAGGAGATTTAGATTTTCTCAATGCATTCCCTTCTTCAAGCTATAAAGATAGGCTGGGATGGGGGTGTAGCTCAGTGGCAGAATGTATGTTTAGTGTTTTGCATGCACAAGCCCCTGGGTACAATCTCCAACACTTACTTACATTTATACATACATATGTATATACATACATGCATATAAAAGATAGGTAAAGATGATAAAAAAAATTCCAGTATGCTTCCAATAATCTAGTTTGCCAGCCAAGGTCTCCTCTGGTTCTCTTATGTGTATCTCCTAGACTTCCTCTTCTTTTCTTCCCCACACTCTTCCCTCTCTGGTTCTGTCTGGAATTTGTTTTTTAGGCTGTATTCCTTCTCCTCCCTTAACCTGTGCCCCTCCAGAGTCAGTTTTGGTGGATTACACTTCACTTTTTGATCTGGGCCAGGCTGACAAAGAGTTTCCCCCTGACCCAAGTAGCCACTCTACTTAGGTCAAATTGCCAAATGTGGCACCAAAATGTCAGGGCATGCCATTGAATTTGAATTTCCAGTGAACAGCGAATTTTCTCTTTCAGTTAAGTATGTTCCAGATATGGCATGAGAGATACTTACACTAAGTGATTCTTCACCCTCTATCAGAACTTTGAATTTAACTGGACATCCTCTGGAGTATGTTCTACATGAGCTAAATCGTCACATCAATGGAGCTTTTACATAAACATGGTTTGCCCAGGTGCTCTTTGCAAAGGTGGATGGAGCAAGGGGTACTTCTTGCGCCAAAAGTTTTTCAAAGATGCCATTGCAGCAAAATGGATTCTGGGACAGAGCAGACCCACAAGTCCAGGAAAAGCCTGTGCAAAATTCTATGCAGGCTCAGAGAAATTTGCCTTTCTTTTCCAGAGGCCCAGGAGCCCTGTGGTGAGACTGTCACTTTTGGGCCAGCAGGGGGTGTGATCAGTCACACTTGCCCTGCCCTAGGCCCCCAGGATAGCCCAGTGTGATATACACTGGGTACACTGCAGCGACGACCTGCAGTGCAGCCCCTAAGAGCAGCACATTGAACTAATCCTCTGCTGCTCTTGCAAAGAGCCTCAGTCAGCCTGGAGGTACTCGCTTCAGTCCGCGTTGTCTAGGCAGAGTCTCCACAGCTGTGCAGGGCTAAAGGTCAAGTTTTCCTGAGGACCAAGGGCAGAATGAGACAGGTTTTATCAGCAGGCCTCTATTCTCTTCCCCTGATTTCTACCCCAGCCACACATTACTCTAGGTATGTATTTCTTATCGAGCTAGCTGGTAAAGGAAAAGGAAAAAAACATGACTTGAACCTTCAGTACTGGTTCCAAGTGTAGCTCAGTGACCTCAGAAACATTCCAGAAGCTCCCTCTCTATCTCACCACTTTACCCTTTTTTCACTTTAGAAAAGCTCACTGATTCTCCTTTCTTTGACTTCCTTCTTTCAGAAGTGGTTTTAGCCTCTATTTTTTCTTTTTGGAGTCAAATGAATTTTCACTGCTGACTGATGTAAACTGGAATACTTGGTGCTTTATATAACCTGTGACTACAGTGACATCGCTGTGCATTTGCCTGGCTCTCCAGTTTCTAATATGCCTCCCTGTAAAGGAAGAGGACCCAGTCCCGCTGTACCCTCTTAAAAGCTCTAAATCTTACACCAACTTTTAGTTTTGTGGTTCTCAATTTGAGAGTGATATTAGTTTCCTTTTCTGAATTTGTCGCTCCCTTCTCAATTGCCTGCTGTCTGCCATACAATCTCCTGGGGGAATCTTTGAAATATTCAAACACCCAGACTCACCCCAGAGCTTCTGACTCAGTTTAGGGAAGGGTCCCATATCAGTATTTCTTAAGCTCTCTGGGTGATTGTATTGTGAAGATCACCACACCAGAGTGGGTCACTGTGGGCCACCTTAGTTCCTACCCTGCATCCTTTCCAGGGTTAGTGTCACCATCAGCATCTGGTGTCACCATCTATATCTAAAGTCCTCTTATTCTCCTACTAAATGTGCTCTGTAAATAAACTTGGGGTCACCTCTCCAGACTGCAGTCCCCATTTGTCCCATTTGCCCACTGGGTTTTCTCATGAAGAGAAATCTCACCCCTAACTTCTGTGTCACTCTCCCTGCTTTCTAGAAATATCCCTCTGCTCTTGTCTGAAGTGGAAGAAATCAAAGGATTCTAGTGCAGAACCCGTTTAAGAGGGTTGTACTTTTGCTGTAACAGAATAAGTTTTTCACTAGGAAATAGTGAAAGGTGGAACCACTTGAAGAACGGGGTTCTCCTCTCCACTCTCAGCGAATCTAGGCCTGACTTCCATTTGGAAGAAAGGAAATTGCTCCCTTTCTTTGCTGCCTTTCCTCCCACTCTGAGTAAACTCCCCAGGATTGGTAGCAGTAACCTTATGGCTCTCAATTTATGCATAATTGGAAGGAACAGAACTGCCTAGGTATCCTGCAGTTTGGCTAAGACTCCAAGGACATCTATCTCTCTGAAGCTGTGGAAAGCAGGGAGTGAAGGGGGCAAGTGGTGGCAGTTCCAGTTGGAGAGTGATTTGAAACTGAAATTTTTTCCACTCATGTAAACTATACATTATTTTTCTTCACTCTTCAAAATATTTGTGGGTTTCATTATACATGTGAAACACTCTGGTCTACCACTGGAGGACATAAAAGAATGTGACGTCATGACTTGCATATTATTCAGCAAAACGTTTTAGCACCCTGTAAACAAATGCTCGGCTTTGAAGTTTTGGAACACTTATTCTGGGATATTACATCAATTATTTAAAAGTTTGGGGAAACTACAAGTTTCTTTGTTTTTATTTAAAGATGCTTATTTTAGTTATGTCTTTTCTAGTCCAAATATGTTTCTGGTATCTGATAGGACAAATATCCAAGTTGAGCTGTTATGGAAGAATCTGTTTTGTGTGAGGAAAAAAGAAATCAATTTAGCTTCATTATTTTTTAAATTTGTAGAATGAACTCTGTTATTCTGCCTTTCTTCTAAAATATCACTCTTTATGAACAAGGACTCAATTTAATATTCCTTGCATTCTGGCCCCTTTACCACATATTTAAAGATCACTTGGCAGCAATTTGAGGCTTTGTCTTCTTAATTCCACAATTCCACAAGTTCCTGTAGCACACACACATACACATGTACATACACACACATACACACAGAGATATCTATAAGAGGATGCTTTTTAGCTCTGCTTTTCCATATGTGAGCATTATTTATTGAGCCATGATGCCATTCTACAATTGTCATAGATTCAAATAATTGTTTGGAGTGTAATGCTTAGATGAGCTGTAAACAAACTGCTCTGTGATCCTACTTGGAACTTCCTTGTTTATTACATATGTTATTTAATTTTCACAAGCTTTTTTATAATGTAGGTACATTGCAAATAATTTAATGAAAGGAAAAGAGCCCTCTGAGAATAATGCAAAGGAGAAATTATAGTCTACATATGCTGTATAATATGGAATTTTCTGATTTATAGAAACTACATGTTAAATTGATTATTTTGACTACTATTTGCAGCTGTTATAAATCTGAAGGTTTGGAAGAAATGTTTCGTGAATACTATTTTGATTACTTAAAAATTTGAGGACAATTTTGGCTAATTAATATCATATACTTAGGTGTGTTGGCACACGGATAGGATCCAAAATTAGAAAAGGAATCCTTAGCCAGATGTGGTGGTGCACACCTGCAATCCTAGCTTTGCAGAAAGCTGAGCAGGAAGTTCACACAAGTTTGAGGCTAGCCTGAGCAGTTTAGCTAGACCTTGTCTCAAAAACAAAATCTAAAAAATTTTCCGTGTAACTGAGAATAAGGCCCTGCGTTCAATCCCCAGTGCTGCAAAAAAGAAAAGGAAGAAAGGAGGGAATGAAGGAAGGAAAGAAAAATCTTTTGTGTCAAGGACTGTAAGTTTCAGACATTTACACAGGCCCTGGTATTTAAACCTAAAACTTAATATTTTGCTTGTTTTGTTTTTCTGTTTTTTGGTGAGAGAAATGATAAACTCTCCCTTCCCCTAAGAGAAACAACACCACAGATCTCTTTGTTAAACAGGCCATTGAGTTGTTCTTCAGTTTGTCTGGCCCTCTGTATAGTTTCCTTAAATTGAAAATACACCTGAAGGAAATTTTCTTCTGAGCCAAAGGTGGAAAAGTAGCACCAAATTCAGTCACAGTAGCTATCTTCATACCTATCCTCAATCTCCCAGGCTCCAGGCTGAAAGCCTTGAGCCAATCCTATCCATTCTCAGTTTCAGGAGAAGGATCACCTTTGGGCAGAGGAGGGTTTTTGCCAATTCATCAATTTACTGAATTGTGTTCTGGTGTTTATTTAGGAAGCCACATCCCTGTCATTCATTTTCTTCCGTGTGTCTCCTCAGGTTTGAGCTATCACATCTCACTATTGCCAGAATTAAAGAAACAGCGTGCTCTGGTTTTAAGGCTACAGTCTGCCTACTATCATTGCCTACAGGCCTGAGCAACAAATGTTGGGAGATTTTAGCACTGGGCTGGCTGTGAGCAAGGCTCAGGGTTGAGCTTGGTCACTGTGTTCTGTGTGTGTTTCGAGGGAGGGGAATGATTGCTGGGGAGACTGAAGTCTGCAGAGCTTGCCCGAAAGTAAGGGTGTGATTTAAGTGTGTGCGTGTGTGTGTGTGTGTGTGTGTGTGTGTGAAACAAGGGCCCTGTCAGCCCAACAGCCCATTTGCTCCTTGGCTTTTCTTGAGGGGTTGGAGATGCCTGCGCTTTCCATGAATAGATTCTTGGGCAGGCTCAGCTTCCTGTTGGTTAGGAATCAGCGGATCGGCTGCTTTGAGATACGGGGAAGATGAAATAGTGGAAAATCAGAACTAGTAAACCGGCCAGAGGACAAGGACTCCTGATCTCATACTGTTGCCTTTCCATATCCCGGACCCAGGCGATCAGAGAGGACCTGGGGAGGGGGGAGGGACGTCAGTTGCTGCGGAAAAGGGAGATTTGAGGTTAGCGGGAGCTACTTGGAAGGGCTTTCGTTCCATTCGGTTGTTGGCGGGGGAACCTCCTCCCCTTCCTCTCCTCCTCTTCTCCTCGGCCTGCGTAGGGCGCTGGGGTTCTGCCGCTTCCTTGAGTTCCAGAGCCTCGGTGTGCTATCCCGGCCAGGCCACGACCGCAGTAGGGCCTTCCAGCTGGTCTCTCAGGACGGCCGATCCTTCCGTTCTTTTTTCTTAAGGGGACAAGGGGGTGTAGGGCCTCGTCTTCCTTCCTAGTCTGCCGCTGCTCAAGAGGGGCCGTTTAATTAAAGGGGAACCCGCAAAGTATACGTCAGATAAAAGCAACGCGCGAATAAACTAATTAAAACATTGTGTTTGCAACACATTTTATTTCTCTCTCTCCCTTTTTTGATCTTCTCTGTGTTTTAAAGAAATGTCATCGCACCATAAAGCGAGCCATGAAACGCTATTTCCTTATAGTGTGCGGTGCTTTTCAAAGGCTAGTGTGATATATTTTAGAAAAGAGATCCCGCTGTGAAAGCTTGCGTGTCTTCCCTTTACCAAACTAAGCTCTTGTCAATCACGCCGAGCCCGGTCCAATCACCGAGATCCTTTTTGGAAAGCAGTTCATCCCGCTGTGCTTTTATACCGCGATCCGCAGCCTGTTTTGATGCATTTTTACCAGCACGTCCAGGGAAATGAATGATGAGGCCGCGGACAGTGCAAGTCTGGCTCCCCGAGTGCCCGCCTGGCCCTAACGAGGCGCCGGCGTATTGTGCACCGCCCAGACTTTCTCACATGGTGGTCACTTCACCCAGTTACCCCTAAGTCAGTCCTGGTCAATGCTGGGACCCCGCGTATTAAGGCCTTGAGATCACCTTTTCTTGGCTATGGAGGGGAGGGAGGGGTCGGTTATGCTCAATAGCCATCCTCCTGGCCCGTCTGCCCCTAAGGAAAACCAGGTGCAGTTTGGAAGCTGCACCTCAATCTTAGGTACCTAAGGCTCATCTGTAAGGTGTACCACCCTAGAGCTATCCAATTGCCTCAACTTGTCCCAGCCTAGGTTAGGGCTTTGTTCTGAGTGAGCGGCAGATCTCTGCTCTGTATCCCTCTCCCTACCCCATTATTTCCCAAATTTTTGGGGACTTCTCTAGCCACCGGAGTCCAGGTGGGGCGATCAAAGGACATAGGCTGTGACACCACCCACAGATCCCTGAGAGAGAGGCACAGACAGAAACCTCTAGCATAAGACCAATTTGATGGTCTGGTCGCCTACAATTCCCCAATTGGGACTGCTTACTGGTCTAGTCGACCACCAGGTCCCAGGGCAGGTGCTGGTGGCCTTGAATGTCCAAATACAAATTGAAAAACCTCTGGTAGAACCAGGGTGGTGACAGTCTACTCCAAGGCTTTCCCTTGATGCAGACAGATTGGGAGAATCCACCAGATCCAGAGTTCCACAGATTTTCTTCCCCAGTTTTCTGCCTTATCCCAATTTACTTTTCCTGAATTTCCTCCGCTAGGACTGGGGGCCAATAAGGCTGGGGGAGGTGCCCTGCCAATCAGGCTGTGTGTGTGTGTGTGTGTGTGTGCGCGCGCGCGCGCGTGCTCGTCTGCAATGTGAAAGCTTGTGATTCTCACATTAGCATCCCAACTCCAGGAGAGATGGAGGTGGCCTGTGGTATTCCTTTCCCTCCGGAATCCGAGTCATTTCCTGTTTTTGTTTGCAGTTCCACTTCGAACATGAACCAAGATTCTGCTAAGATCTTGGGAGATGAAAAAGTGAACACTTGTGTGTCTTTTATGCATCTGTAAAATACACCAAACTTTGCATTTTGAAATAATCATCCAGTGCAACACATCCTTGCTTTGTATCTCTCAGTAGGTGTCTTACCTGTCTGTCTCATCAGTGATATACATCCCCTTAATCTCAGATTGCAAGCTCCCTAGCGGCACAGTTTGATTTCCAAGGGACGACAGCCCCACCCCCATGCCAGCGCCGGCATTCCTCTTAGAAATATCATTTGTTGGTAGGGCCTTGAGTCTTGCCAGGAATCAAGACAAGAGCAAAGGGAGGAGAGTATACGGCCAGCTCCCCTGAATATTTGCTCACTCCCAGGCTCTGTTTGGTCAGAAGGGAAATCGCTGCTCCAAGGGTCCTTCCCAAAAGGTCTCTACTCTGATGACTATATCCTCAGGCTATCCAAAAACAAAACAAAACAAAACAAAACAAAACAAAACAACGCCGGAAGAAACCATCTGGCTTCCCTTACACCCTGACCTCCGGGGCTGGTCCACCTGGCAGTTCGAAAGCAGCCTGGCTGGAATTTCCACCCAATCCTTCCAGGTGCTGCTCAGTGAGGGCCCCTCAGCGGCGTTGATTCTCCTAGGGCTCTCTTCCCCTTCTCCCCACAACCCGCCTAGTGGACAGCAGGGCCTGCAGGTGGATGGATTCCTTAAAATCAGGGCAGCCAGGAGGGAGAGAGTTGCCTTCGCCTCCCGGTAAGGAGGCAAATTGTTCCTGCTTGGTGCCTCTGGGACTTGCCGGGATCTTCCTGCAGAGAAGCCTGTCTGGGGCCCCGCGCGTTTTCCCAGTCTTGCGAGACAAAGGGTTCGGATTTGCTGTGCCTTTTGTTGAATCGTGCAGGTATGGCAGTGCCCCTGGAGCAAACACCAGGGACCTCGGCGGTCTGTTCACCACACGATGTAGGCACGAGGGATTCTTCTGGCTCAGTCGAGCAAGTTGATAGAGTTGAGGTTTTGCGGTGACTCCCAGACCTTGCCAGTGTCTGTCGGGAAAAGACAGATCACACGGACATTTTGAAATACTGGATGCAGTGAGGCGAGCGTTGTGATTTCGTAGCATTTATTTAGTTAAAAAATAAAATGCTGAAAACACTTGGTTCTTTTGATGAGAGAGTTGCCTATTGCCTCCAGCGAACACAAGATTACCCTTCCTAAACAGTGCATCGCGGCCCTAGGGACCAACGTGGAGCGAAAACGTTTCTACTTCCAGTGGTGAAGAAGTTCCTGCGTGAACTCGACGTTTGTAACAGGTTGTTTGCGAACTTCGTGACTGGGATACGAACACTCATGCGCAGATGCGGGCCTAGGAAGCGTGCGATTTCCGGGACCCGGCTGCTCAAAGAAACCCCAGTGCCGCATCTGACCCGCGCCGCGGCGGCTGCCTGGGGGCTGTGGCTAAGTCCCCGCGTACGCCCTTTTCTGGGGCTCTCTCCAAGGCTTGGGTGCTCGACTTTCCGAGGGCTCTGTGGCAAGCCAGAAAGCTCGGTCCCAATCTAGGGCGCGGCATTTCCCTCTGTGAGGCGCGGTCTCTGCAGCTGGTGGAATCCGCCTGCGTCCCCGGCTGCGAGCCCGCTGCTCTTAGGCCGGACCTGAAGGAGGGGCGGCCAGGCAACGGAGGCCGGAGGCCAGGGGGCTTGGAAGATTTATTTACTGAGAGTGGGATGACCACCGCCCTTTGAATCTAGCTTTTCGCCCAGAGGTTGGGAAATGCGTGGGTGTGGTAGGGGGTGTGATGTCTCATTCTGAGAGTAGAGACTGAGTGACAGATCATTTCAATCCAAGCAGGTTCCGGTTTCCATTCTTAGCTGGGCTCCTAAAGGCTTTTAATGTTGAGCGATCCGGGGCCCTAACCAGGACTCAGTCTCCTTATAAAACGCGGGATCCTTCCAGTGCATCTAGCTGAGGACCTGGTCTCTCGCCAAGGTCGTAGGCTCACCCTATTCCGTTCTGTATGTTCTTCGAAAAACTTCATTGAACCCACCTGTCTTCAAAATGCACCTTCCTCTGTTCCCAGAGTCCTCTCCACGAAGGACATTTTCCACAGCAGGAGTGGAAGGTTGCTGGGGTGTTGGTGCAGCAGCTCCTCTCCCTGCTGTTCCTAAGGTCAGGGTCCCGAAGGCCTTACGGTGGCGGGGCTGGGTGTGGCGCTCCTTCAGCGCTCTGCCCTGCCTGGCTTAGGCGGCTGCTTTAAGGGAGAGACCGCATACCTCCCTAAGGTGCACAAGGATCGCTTTGTTCTTACATAGCCTCTTCACAAACCGAGGCGTTAAATGCTGGGGATGGTTAAAACAAGACTCTAACTCGGTCGAAGAAGCGGAGGCTAATCCCAGGCAGCCCAGCCCGCTTCCGGAGGTCCGAGGGTGGGCAGACGCTGCACCCGGGCTCGTGCTCCAGTGCGGCGCTGCCTGGCACGAAGGTGCGTGGGTGGAGAAGGCCACACACGAGTAGCTTTTCCGCGCAGCGATATTCTTTCCTCGGTGGGGCCTCTTCTGCCCCGCGTGTCATAGACGAGGGGGAGGGGCGCGAGGATGCCAGCGGTCCGATAAACCACCACTGACGCTACGCTCCTCTGGCGTGGAGGGCTCGCCGCTGCTTGGCTGTTCCACCCCATCCCCATGGCCATCTTCGCTGCCCCTTCCCAGTCCATTCCTTCTCGGTTTCCTTTCTCAGATCGTGGAGCTGTCTACCGCGCCTCAGACCAAGACAGGGCGGGAGGAACCTGTCCCCTGCCCTTCCTGGGGTCAAGGATCCGGGAAGAGCGTGCCTGGGGTAAACAGTGCTGTACACAGAGGGCCATCTGACCTTCGGGACCTCGGCACGCCCCTCCTCCGCCCCCAGTCTAGATCTTCAAAGTCTGGCCTCAAAAAGCCATGGGTTCACTCAGTACTGCTTGTCCAATGCACCAGACTGGCCCTTTGGCCCTTTGAACTTGTAACTTTTTAAAACTTTTATATTCAGCTAATTGTCCCCTATTAGCATTTCCTTCCACTCGGATTGAAGTCGTCTCTCCACCTGATTCCCCTTTCTCGTCCTGGACGTTTTAGTCATTTGAATGATATAGGTAATGAGATCTATCCTAGAAAACAAACATTTAGTTGCAGTTTATTTAGCTCCTATTGTCAGATGTGAAATACAACCATCTCAAAAAATCCCTTTCACAATCCTGTCCTTCGAGGTTGGTACTATCTTTCCCTATGGCATATAGGGAAGCTGACCAGCAGAGACTTAAGTCCAAGTGTTCAGAATCCAGGAGCCTACATCCCCTCCGAATTTGACTTAACTACAGTCTCCAATCTTAATCCTTTTATCCTGTGGCTGGAAGAAAAATTCCAGAATTGAAGGAGAGGTTTTGAGTGGGAAAGACTTACAGCCTGCCCCGGAATCTGGCTTCAGTAAAAGCCTGGCATCAGGTGCCAGACCTGGAATACAGTCTAGAATTCTTCTGACACCACAATACTCCTTGTAGGGAAAAACTTCCCTTAAGTTTCTTCCTCATCTTTAAATTGGGAGCAATGACGGTCGGTTATCTCTTTATTGAAACAACATCAGAAAAAGGTTAAAATATCTTTAATGCGATCAAGAACAAACGCACTGTTGACATTAGCTGAACCTAGGGGGCTAAGAAGCACGTGAGGAGTCCTTGTGGCCTGGAATGCTGAGCACAACACCTGTGGTCTCAGTAGCCAGAGGCAGGGGTAGAATGGTGGTGGGGGTGGTCCAGACCTTCTCTCCTTCGACCTCCGGGACTGCTCCAACCAGGTCAGCACAAGCACAAAGTCTGCGGGAGTCAGCAAGCACACCTAGCAGTTTGCAAGTTGCCTCACTGGGGGATCCAAGCTGTTCAGAAATTGTTTTCTTTCCAAGTGCACATGGCCACCCAGGGAGTTGCCACATGTAACTTGCATATTTACAATGTACAGTCAAGTGTAAACAGAGTAGTATCTACACTGTAGCCATTACCAGGGTTTCTGTTAGCCATTTTGAGGTCTTGTGCACAGGGAGAGTTTAGCATCGAATTCCAGCCTGTGTGCTGCTGACTCTTCACCAGAGCAGTTCACTCTGGCCTTAAGGGTTCCTAGATCCTTGCAGAACAATGGGCACAGTTCTCTTTTTGGCTTTGGAAAGGTTAAGGCAGGAAAAGCAGTGTGCTTTCTTGCACTCATCAGAGTGGTTCAGGGCAAAGTGCCCAGGAGTAAGTGAATGAATAAGTAAGTGCTGCTCTAGTCTTGACTTGAATGCTTGGCTGGCTAGTCTGGGCCATCCTGAGGGTTTCAAGACAAGAACACAACAGCATCCTATGGGAAGCCATGAAACTAGTCTACTTGTTCATGGAGAGACAGTGGCCCATGCTGCCCCTACTTTAAAATGCATCATTCCTACAAAGTTTTAACAGAATGCCACCCTCCATGGCAGCCTAGATTATAGAGAATCCAGTCTGATTGGGGACCCTACCACAAACACTTCTGTCTTTCGCTTTTTTTCTTTCTTGTCTCTCACATGGCATGCATTAATTCATGTGCCCACTCACTTATTGTTGTAAAAATTTATTTTTTATCAGTACATATTTATAATTGATGCCACTTAAAATTGTCTTGGGAGTGATTTCATGTACATAATACAGCTTGTTTGTTTCTTTAAATCCCCTTCCCCTTCCCGTTCTCTCTCCCTTCTCCCCTGTCCTATTTTTCTTTCCTTTTTTTTTCCTGGGGATCGAACTCATGACCTTGACCTTACCAGGAAAGTGCTTATGCCACTGAGCTAAATCTCCAGCCCCTATCCTGTTTTTCATACTTGTTGATATTATTTGTCTTAGCTCATGCTATGATATATAATGTTTACAGTAATTGGAGATATTAGGTTCATGTAATTGACAAATATTTATTCTTCTTATTTCTCCTTTCCCCTTTCTCCCCCTTTGCCCTTGATCCCTTGGATCATTTTCCTATTCAAGAGATCCATCTCCTTGTCCTTTACTGTCCATTCTTTATCATTTTGTTTGTACTTTATCTCACTCAAATGAGAGATATCATATGGTATTTAATCTTGTGTGTTTGACTTATTTCATTATATGTGTGTGTATATATCTATATGTAGATATACATGAATATAGATATATCTATATTTTTTTAACTAGGGCTCAAACTCATAACTTTACGCTTGCCAGTCAGGCGCTTACTCCTGTGAGCTAAATCCCCGGTCCCTCAGCATTATATTTTCCAGGCACATCTATTTTCCTGCAGATATCTCAAATTTGTCATTCTTTATAGCCAAGTAGTATTACATAATACAAAGATACCACATTTTCTTTATCCAATCATCTGTTGATGGGCACACAGGCTACTTTCAAGATTTAACTAGTATAAATTGTTTTGCTATAAACATTTCATATGTAAGCTGTAGTATAATAACTTAAGCTCTTTGGGGAAGATACCTAGCAGGGGAATTTCTGGGTCATATGGGGTTTCTGATTTGAGTTCTTTAAAAAATCCCCATACTGATTTTCATAAGGATTGTACTAGTTTACATTCCCACCAACAAAGAAAGAGGGTTCCTTTTTCACCACAGCCACGCCAGCTGTTAGTACTGTCTGATTTCCTAAATTACTGTCATTCTTTTTGGAGTAAGGGTTCTTTAGGGTTATTTTAATTTGCACTTCTTTAATGGGCAGAGATGTTGAGCATTTTTTCATATATTTGTTCATCATTTGTATTTTTTACTCCGTGAAGTGTTTGTTTATATCTCTTGCCCATTTCTTGACTGGGTCTTTAATTTTAGGTAGCTTTTTTGAGTGTGTTACTTGCATATTTTAGATACTAGTCCTCTGAGGAGTAGCTGGCAAAATTTTTTCCCATTCTGTAGATTGTCTCTTCATTCTACCGACTGATTGTTTTTCTGTATAAAACCTTTTTAGTCTGATATAATCCCATTTGTTGATTTTTTCTGGTATTTCTTGTGCCATTGAGGTTCTATTTAGAAAATCCTTACCCCCCCACAAATCCTTTCTTACACACATCTTCAAGTATTTTACCTATTTTGTCTTCCAGAAAATTTAATGTTCTTGCCTTAATGTTGAGATCTTTAATCTATTTTGGTTTTAATTTAGTATATGGTAAGAGATAAGAGTCCAGTTCCATTCTTTTGCAAATGGATAACCAGTTTTCCCAGAACTACTTGTTGAATAGACTATCATTCCTTCAACATATACTTCTGGCTCCTTTGTCAAAGATCAAATAGCTAAATGTGTCTGGAGAAGTTTCTGTATACTCAGTTATGTTCCATTGTTCCACATACCTGCTTTTGTTCCAGCACCATGCAGTTTTTACCATTATTGCTTTGTGGTATATTTTGAAATCAGGTACTGCTATGCTGCCTGCTTTGTTCTTATTGCCCAAAATTGCTTTTATTATTCTAGGTCTCTTCTGGTTCCATATTAATTTTGAATTCTTTTCTCTAGTTTTGTAAAGCAGTCTGTTGCTGTTTTGATTGGGACTACACTGAACCTGTATAACAGTTTTGGAATTATGAGCATTTTGACAATATTGGTTCTGTCCATCCAGGAGCAGGGTACATCTTTCTGTTGTTAGATGCCTTCTTTAGTCTCCTTCAAGGTACTATAGTTTTCTTTGTAGAGGTCTTTCATTTCCTTGGTTAGGTTAATTCCTAAATATTTCTTTCTTTTCTCCAAGCTACTGTATTACTCATTCTTACTTTCTCAAAAGTCCTGTGGTCATTACAAAGCATTTGTTCTCAAACTATTCTAGTTTGGTTTGAGTCCCTACATCTTACCACTGGCTGACTTCCTAACTTGGGAAAAGTGACATAAGAACTCTAATCCTCACTCTCTATACCTGTGGAGAGAAGTGAATAATGGTGCCTTCCTTTGGGTTTTCAGGTGAGCTAAGTGAAATAGAGTGGAGTGGTAAAAAATAGAGGCATTGAGCAGTAGTTATCAACATGAATAAAGTAATCTCTGATGAAGTGACTTCCTCTGTAATGTGTCAAAACAGTCAAGTGGCTCAACTGGGTTTATGTGCTTCACTACATTTGTGAAATCTTGGAGAGAAATGTATTAAAGAGAAGAATGTTTGGAATCTTATAAGGAAGCCAGATGTAGTGATGCATGTCTATAATCTCAGTATACAGGGGGCTGAGGCACTATGTAGACTGGGCTACATAGTGAGTTCAGGGCCAGCCTGAACTGCATAGTGAGACCTTGTCTCAAAAACAAACAAACAAACAAACAAAAATCTCAGATGCATGAGTTTAATATTATAACACTGTATTGCACCTGCCATTACACCAACTGGTGACAGTTCTTTTTCCCCATCAAATCCCAAAGAGCAACTCCATTACCACCTGGAGATGCCCTAACTGAGCTCCTATGTAGCTCAGTTGGAAGGCTCTGGTTTCAATCCCCAGTATATAACTAGATAGATAGAAAGATAGACAGACAGGCAGACAGATAGATGATAGATAATTTAAAAAAATTAAGCCTGGCTAGTCTTGCATAATTAGAGATATGTCTTCGTGAAGATGGCAATGTCATACCTCTGTGATCATAATCTTGCCCTTACCATAAAATAGTTTTAAATGGAAGGATCCATTTGAAGCAATGACCTGAATAATTGAACATCTTCAGACACTTATGCTTAGTATGTCATCCTTGTGCAAGGGCCATGCTACTCTTATCTGTATTTTTCCATTCTTAGTGTATGTGCTTCCTAACTGACCACCAGATACTTATACTTAAAAAAGAGACAAGAAAAGACCTCAACTAGTCCAGATCAACTTGTGTTAGAAGAAATACCATCAGCACACAAACTCCATATAGCTGGAAGTCCCACTGATGACTAAATTTCAGACACTACATGTTATAGCTGGGTTTTTGTACAGCCAGGCACTCTGCACAGTTTTTTTCTAGCTGGATTTAGCTTGTCACTGGAGCTAAATTCTGGGTCTCTCTGTTGGCTGACTGGAGTGCAAGTGGAATGTAGGACCTGCCATGGAGAACGGATGCTGCTCAGGGCTGCTGGCAGGCACAGTTGACAGCCTGTACAACCAGTGGCAGCAGTTTCTGCCTAATACTTGGTACTGCTGGTGGCAACTGTTTCCTGGCTAAACCAAACATTGGTGTATTTAGCAGTGATGGATGATGAGAAGCCATCACTAACACCCATTCCTGGATGGTGCCTCCTAGTAACAAATATTCTATGGTGAACATCTGATCCTGGGACTTTCATAATGATGTTACAAAAGAAGTCAGATGATTTCAACATAGAACTCAGAAACAACATATAACCCAGACAATTATGCAAAATGAAGTTGTCACTGCACTGTTTTTAACCTAGACTTCCCAAACTAAAAGTTGTGTGAGGACATGAGCTAGCCAATAAATTAAGAAGACATATTCTAGGGCTTGCAGATGAAAGGGGGGCAGATAGGAGGGCATGAGTGGCATCATGATAACACCGTCATTCTAAATGAAAATGACGCTCTGTGAATTCCCTCCAGATTGTGGAGCATAGACATGCATGAGTTGTATCATTCCTACATTCCTTAATTTTTCCATGCATGAAAGATGCACCGAATAACTAGTAGAAATCATTGGGCTTCACTCTAGATGCTGGGGTGCAGATATGAATGAAAGACAGTCTCTTCCGTCTAGGAGCTCACAGAGCTTCTCTGTCTAGAAGACAGAGGCAAGTATGCAGATAGGTAAATACAAAGCAACATTCTGCATCGCTACATCTTAATTCCGATGCACAGACAAGAAAATGCCCGGGCTTATTAAAAATAAAGCAAGGCCTCATTTATTTCACTTATGAGTATGGTCTCCAGTTGTGCCCATTTACCTGTAAAACTCTTCAGTTTATCCTTCTTTATGGCTGAGTATTTTTCTAATATATATACATACACACATATCATTTTTATGCATTTCACAATTGATGGGTATTTAGTTGTTTCCAAGATTTGTCTATTACAAATTGTGCTGCTGTAAACATGGCTGCATCTATATCACGGTTGTATGGTGTAAATATCGTATTGTCTCACTGGTGTGAGAACCTGTAGTAGTAAATAAGATCCAAAATGTACAATAGATATTGTGAACTGGGAAGAAACTGTTCAAAAGAAAAGACAAACTGTGATGAGGGAAAGGAGAAAGGAAGAAAAGGAAAAACAAAAATCCATACATATGTACAAAATAGTTAAGATATTTATACTGCTAGTTTCTCTTAGTTTATTGAAAAGGCCGTAATGTGCTAACATTGTTTGGACAAGATATCATGCCTATATCTTGTACTCTAACTAACTACTAGGAAGACAACAATAAGTGATGCAATTTTTTTTTCCATACTGGGAATTGAACTTACTACTTCACACTTGCCAGGCAGGTGCTTTGCCGCAGAGCTTCATCCCCAGCCTGTCCCCAGCCCATCCCAACATGCAATGTATTAAGTGTTGTAATTGTCCTACTAACCTGTTTTTTTTTTTTTTTCCCGTACCGGGGATTTAACTCACCACCTCGCACTTGCCAGGCAGGCACTTAAACCACTGAGCTAAATCCCCAGCCTACTAACCTGTTTTGAAACATAGCTTCATTGTTGTTTTTTGTTCTCTTTAAAAATTAAAAAAAATACAAATTTAAAAAAATTTTTAAAAATAACATTAGGTCTCCTGAGTTCTAAGGAGAGTTCCAGGAAAAGCTCCGGATTGATGGGAGTGGTTAATCAGGCACTCTTCCTCTCCTTCCTCATTTCTTCTCTCCTTCGAGGTACTCTCATTTGGGTTCTCAATGTTAATACTTTCTATTAATTATTTTCTTTTGCTGTACTGTAGCTTGAACTCAGCGCCTTTGTCCTGAGCTATATCTCTAACCTTCCCTTTTGAGACAGGCTCTTGTCTCCCTAAATTGTCAAGTCTGGGACTTAGTGGTGCATACTACCATGCCTGGCTCATTCTGACTACTTTTCAGTGCACAGTTTAGTTGCATATAGTACATTCACATGGTTGAGGAACATCAGCTTCATCCATCTGTAGAACTTACCCATCATTCCAAATAGAAACTCTGTATCCACTAAACATTAACACCTCACTGGCTCTTTCTTCAGCCCCTGGTAACTACTATACCACTTTCTGTCTTTAAGCAGTATTCTGACTATTGTAGGATCACATATATGTAGAATCATAGAGTGTTTTTCCTATTTACTTATTTTTCTTCACATCAAAGTTTCTTGTTTCAAATTTCACCCATGTTGTAGAATATCTCAAATTCCATTGCTTTTTAAGTGAAATAATATTCTGTTCTATGTGTGTATTGCATTTTGTTTAGTTATTCATTGACTGATAAACACTTGGATTATATTCACCTTTCAGCTGTTATAAGTAATGCTATTGCGTACAACTACGTTTTTGAGTCCCTGTTTTCAAGTCCTTCGGATACTTAATGAGGAGAAGAATTACTGGGCCATTTGATAGTTTTAGGTTCAACTTTTTGAGAAATTGCCAAACTGTTCTCTATATGGCCGCACCATTTAACATTCTTACTAACAGTGCAAGAAGGTTCCAGCTTCTCCACATCCTTCTCAACACTTGTGGTTTCCATTTTAAAGATGTTATGGCCATCTGAGTGGGTGCAAAGTGGTGTTTTTATTGTGACATTACGTTCCAGGAGAGTAATGATGTTGGGTATCTTTTTCATGTGCTTATTGACTATTTGTATATGTTCCTTTAGCAATAGCTATTCACATTGTTAACCCATTTTTAAACTTTGATTGTTGCTTGTTTATATATTTTGAATACCAATGCCTTGTCTGATATGATTTGTAAACATTTTTACTCATTCAGTTTATTATCTTTTTGCTCTCTTGATAGTGTCTTTTGATGAACAAATATTCTTAGTTTTGGTGAAGTACAGATTTGTATATATTTTTTGTTGCTTGTGCTTTGGGTATCATACTCATATACTCATTGCCAAATTATATACCGTGTGGGCCTTTTGTTTGGTTGGGTACTGGTAATCAAACTCAGAACCCCATGCTTGCCAGGCAGGCACTGCACTGCTGAGCTATATTCCTGGCCCTATCATGTGAATCTTGCCCAGTTTTTTATCTTAAGAGGTTTATAATTCTGGGCCTTCCACTTAGGAATTTTATCCTTTTTTAAAACAGATGCTAATGTGGAATAGTATGCTACATTAACAGCAATAATGACATTTAAATGCTTAACTATATTGTTAAATGGAAATAAAGGTTATGGGAGAGTATTTACAGAATCTCCAACTTTATCTTATTTTATACACATGTATCTTTTAAAAAATTATTATTTTATTACATGTATAAGAACTGAATACCAACACACAGAGACTAGAACAGTGGTTATTGGGAACCAGAAGAAAGGAAGCCTCGATGACACTGCTGCTTCCTTTTGCCTTCTCCTTGCTCTGCCATGCACTATTTCTCCTCTCTGATGCCCCTCTGCCATGCTGCCTTCCCTTGGAGCCAGCCAACTATGGACTAAAACTGCACAAACTGTGAGCTATAACAAACTTTTCTTCTTTTAATTTGTGAGTATCAGATATCTTGTCCCAGCAACGCAAAAAATAACTAAGACAGTACTGGTATATCAAAACATAATATGGCATATATTTGATCAATTCTGGGTATTTTAAATCCATTTTTAGTTATTTCAATCCACTTTAATTATTTTTGTATGTAGCATAATGTAATAATCAAATTCCATTCTTTTACATATGGGTATACAGCTGGGGATTTAGCTCAGTGCTGTAAGTGCCTGCCTGGCAAGTGCAAGGTCATGAGTTCAATCCCTGAAACCAAAAATAAATAAATAAAAATACATATGTGTATACAGTTTCCCCAGCACCATTTATTTAAAAACTGTGCTTTTCACATTAAATGGTTTGGCACTCTTGTCAAAAATTAACTGATCATGGATATAAGGCTTAGCTTTGTTTTGAATATGGGTTCTTCTTAACATCATGACTTGATTTCTGACTTGTGGGGTCTAGGGAGGACATGATTATGTACATAAGCCTTGAAGATTGTTAAACAAGATTTCAGCAGTATAACTCCACTGATTTCAATACACAGGCAGTAATGGTTCAAAACCATGAATTGTATCTAGCAATTGCGCTGAGATTGATCATCACTGTGAGTACTCTAAGTATTTGCTAAACAAATATTAAAAGTAAATAAACTTGGTAACAATATAGTAAAATGCAATTTCTATGTTTAAAGATGTTTCACTTCCTGTAAAAACAAACCCAATTCCTCAAATTAAAATGTGTGACATTTTCCAATATTCTGATAATTTCTTAACTTTAAAGGAGTTTTCAGAGTTTCAAAAAGTTCAAAGAGTTCTTTAATTCTTCTCCTTCTTCTTCTTCTTCTTCTTCTTCTTCTTCTTCTTCTTCTTCTTCTTCTTCTTCTTCTTCTTCTCCTCCTCCTCCTCCTCCTCCTCCTCCTCCTCCTCCTCCTCCCCCTTTGACTTTCATTTGGCCTTCATGTTATACAACACAATACAGACCCAGAACTCTCTTTGATAAAGCTGCTATTAATCTTTCTCACACCTAGAAAGCGAGCACATAATGACAAAGAATAAACAGATTTCTTCACATTTATACTTTGTAAACATGAAGCAGTAGTAATAGATTTAGCTGTTAATTCTTTCTCCATAGCCGTACTAGGCCAAGCACTGCACAAGTCCAAAGCATGCTGTATTTTAATAATGCTTTATTCCAGACCCAGCTATGTGACAAGGTTCTCACGTGTTCAATGGAATAGATGTGTACCACATAATCATGAGGCAGATTATTTCCTGGAAACATGCATAGCCTGGTTCAGGCCACTGTATTATCTGAAGCCATTTTCTGGGACTCACTTGAGGATGGCGACCCAATGATTTCATACAGGCAGACAGTAGGGCCTGCCTAACAGGGCCCATTTTGTGACTGACTGCCAAGCCTCCACCAGGGAAGATCGATAGTTGGCATGGCAACGAGCTCATTTCTCAAGAAATGAGCTCCTTTTATTAAATTTTGCCAGCAACTAATCAATTCCTGATCAACATATCAAAACAAGACAAGCAGTTAATGAATCATAGATCTGGTTGAATTAAACAACAAACATTCAAGAGAGTCAGGGCAAAATCTTTTTACATGAATTTGGTCTAAGGATGCAAACATAAATAGTGACTGGTGTAGCATAAATCCATGTGTGAGAATATAGATGTTCCTGACAGGATAATGGAATGAATAAAATGCACTGGTACAGCAACTTTAGATTGTAATTTACTTTTTCTTTTTTTTTTTTGTCTTTCGATACTGTAAGATAAAGCCATTTTTCATACCACATACATGCCCTTATTTTTCGAGTCTTATGCTGAATGACAGAGTACCTGGCTAATCTGGACAAGGACTGAACATTTCTTTCCTTTAACTCTTAATGCTACCATCATTCTTCTGCTGGCAATTTTAGGCTCTCAGCTTCTTTGCAGCAAAGAAGGAACTTGGAGAACAGAAAAAATCCCATTGTGAGGGATGATCAACATCATGGAGATGGTTTTGACTTATTCTGTCCCCATTTTCCTTTCTTCAACTTCCTTTCCATTTTCTGGCCACTCAGCACCTCTTTTCAACTGATTTTCTCCAGCCAAAATAGAAGACTGATTTCTCCTGTAAGTAATGCTTTTAGTTGAGGATCCTCAGGGGTTCACCCTCTTTCTTCCATTAACCAACCTTATGTCATTATAAAAAGTGAAAATACGTTAGCACTCTTGAGTGTCCAAACTGCAGATTAAAACCACACAAAAGGACTTAATGATATCGGATAAGTCACATAGTGCAGCATGAGAAATCATGCCTTTGGAAAAAGCAAGATGTTCTCATTCTTATTTCCATGAAAGATAACAGCAACTCTGCCCTAAGATTCTTCATATCAGATTTAGTAAGGTTCCACCATTTATGCTAATGTTAGAGATGAGGGTGTAGCTTAGTGGTAGAGTGCATACTGTGCCGGGGGTGGGTGAAGGCATCAATCTTATGCAATGACAGATTGATTATTAGGGATCCAGAAGTTACCATCAGGAAACTTGGTGCAGCTCAGCTTCTTATTTACTCATGTAGTACAGAGTAGGGTATCACTTCCTGACAGTTATTGGGAAAGATTCGCTGGAGCTGTGTTACTGTGTGAAAGCTATTTGCGTAAAAATTTCTTATCATATAGTTCCTGCAATAATGACTCTATAAGAGAACTAGCTTCAAGAGCTCTGGGACGGATTTCAAACTGGAATTAAAATAGACTATTTTGCATAGGGGGAAATTAGACTCCACATTGCTGATAAGTGACTCATTACTTCTTGTATTATCAAGATGACTGCTGGAAGAATCAAAAGTGATTGGCTGCAGGGTGTAAGTGCCTGTTCTCTTCTTGGACTGCCTGAGAACTTTAAAAAATGCCATTGACTAAAAGCAAGCTCAAATAACTTAGGATTATGGGCTATTTTACATTTGTGCATACATATATGTGTATATATATATATATATATATATATATGTATATTTGTCTTTGAAGATTTTCTGGGTATTATTTTTTAAAGTAGTGTTCTATGTATCATATGTAGTAAAAACAGTATTTCCTAGACATTCAAAACTTACTAACTCAATTTGAAAATAAATATATCATTAGTACCTATTATGAACAATACAAATCATACTAGGTCCTATGGGGCAAAGTTATGTATTTTATAGTTTCATAATATAAAAATGTTGCCAGGTGTGGTGGCAAACACCTGTCATCCAAGCACTCGTCAGGAGGATTGCTTGCCTAGGGTTCACAGTAAGTTAAAGGACTGCCTGAACTGCATAACAAGAACTTATTTAAATATATATATATGTTTATTTAAGCAGAAAAGCCACACAGTGGTAACAAATTGAAGTCCATAAAAACTATGCCTTGTTAGACTAATCAGATATCTTTTTGTGGCCAAAGACTTAGCCCGTTAGGTCAAGTGGCTACTGCATCCTCTAACCTGGGTGTCTCACTGTTTTTGATTGATTTGTGAGATGATCTCTTGGAAGCTGGAAAGTTAAGGCCTAATCCTCCTTATTTTATGACAATGTTGTGAACATTCCAGGTTTCAAACCACTACTATTCATTCTGAAGTTTCCAGAGTACAACATAGGGCCTTGCATATAATTGCTGTACACCATATGGTTGTAAAATTGAAGGGGCCGAATCAAGCTGAATCAAGAGAAGTTTATAAAGGAATCCAAGGTGGAGGGAAGTGAGCATGTGGAGTGTCAGGTGATGTTGTAGTGTCTAAGGCCTCTGTGTAGCACTGCCTGGAGGCTGTTTCCTTCAGTGACCCAGGGGACTAGAATAGAGGGCTCACCTCAGTTTTCTTGGGGCAACACATTTGGTGGTGAGGCAACAGGAAAATATTCACACTGGTGTACATCTTCTTTCCCTTGCCTATGGTCTGGGACTGAGGCTAGGACTTGATTTAATCAGTAAAATATAGCAGAAATGACCCTGTGCCCCTTCTGGGTCTATGGCCATAAAAAGACCTGTTGTTTTTGTTTTTGTGACCATGGGAGCTGTGCAGCCTCTCTTGCTACAAGAGCCATGTGGAGAGTCCACATAGAGAGAGTGAAGCTGTGAGAATACATGGGAGAGAAGTTCCATTTCGGCTACACTCTGAGCTAAGCAGGGCCCTAGCTGCACCAGCTACTACAGTGTGTAGCTCTGTGAATGATCAAGACCTACCAAAGAGCTACCTAGATCAGCTCAAACCCCTTGAAAATCACGAGTGGATAAAGTGGAGATGGTTGTAACCCACCAAATTTGGGGGTAGCATGTTACACAGACATAGGTAACTGAAACATTTCCAAGCAATATTTATGCACCCCCAAGCGGGAGGAAGATTTAGCATTATTTTTATATATTTATTCACTATTCAGGTTTTCTTTCCTTTGAATGGCTTAATCCTATATTTTGCCCAGTTTTCTCTGAGTTGCTCATTTTCTTTAAACTGATTTTAAGAAGGTCTTCATACAGAGTTTGCCAAAAAGTGCATATATATACTTCAGGAAAAGAAAAAAATTGTGTAAATATTTTAACACTAAATGTATTGAAACATCATGAGATTAATGCAAGTTACTTTTGGCCTCTACAATCGCAAGAGGTGCTCAAAGTGGTGGCCATGAACCTCCAGGTATTTACTAGCATGGTGAACAGCTGCTCAGGTAACCTTGGTCATTGAGATCTCTGTACATGCATTTTCAAGTTCTTTAAGGGCCAACAGTGTGGTGGGTTTTGTCCGATATGTAACGTCCTCTAGGGTCTCTCAGATGAGGGTAATTCCATCTGTTGAAAAAATATCTATTTTTCTGTTCTTGAAATGTGTACTCATTTTTGGTGGACTCTGTATATTCTAAATATTAACCAGTCTGATATATGTGTTGATGTATGCCATAAACAAATCTGTTTATCTTGATTTATGGGTAAAGAAATAGAGGAAAAGTAAGTTTTCTGACTCTCACACAGCTAATTATTAAAAGAGCTGGAATTTTAGCCCAGGCCTGACTACATATGAACATAAAATATAGTGGCTACATCCTATTCACTTACATTTAAAGTCTTTATTAGTGGAAATCTTTCAAGGATGTTTCTGAGATCACTACAATTGTTTATACTGGAATCTTTTATGCTTGGAAGGTTCAATTTAGTATCTTGAAATAAGACAGTGAAGGAGAAACTCAAATGTCTTTTATTGTCAGGTTTATACAAAGTTTGAAATTGCTTTTATTCTTCATAGTTATAAAATGTAAATCTACTTGCACAGATATTTCCTACCACTAAATAATAGGACCTGTAGGGTCATTGATGTAATTAGAAAGTAATTAATATTGATTAATTTTCATAAGGAATGTTTCACTTTGTAGCGTAACTAATCCAAATAATTTTGCTATTGAAGACTGATGAAAAAAAAATCTCCATGAATATAAGAATCCATGGTTTCCTTAAAACTGTGTCTATAACAAATAGTAAGTAGACAAATATATAGTTGCTAAAGAAGAGGTATCTTATTTGAAATATATGGAGTTGTGGAAGAAGTTTTTCCCAAGGCACAATTGGTTTGGTTTAGCAATTACAAATAAAATTAAATTAAAAACTGTAAAATGAGGCAAACTTTTAGAAGAAATGCCCAAATGCATTCATCCATTTGTTCATTCATTCATTTATTGATTAATTCAAGTTCCTTTTCAATACTTATTACATGCCTACTATGGCCCAGATGCCACCCTTGTCCTCTGACGCTTCATAGTGAGAAGGAAGCACATAGCCATTAAATATCTTAACGCCACAGCCACTGAACAAATTAAAATTGGCTCTGTGCTCTAAAGGAGACATATAGAATACTGCAATGAACTGGAAAAGAAGAGTTTTTCAGGAAAATTAAGTGTCTGATGTCAGTTTGGCCCAGTGGGTGGAAAATCCATAAGAAACCGAAAGCAAGGAGCGACTGGGACCTAACTGAGGGAAATGGAATGAGCAAATTATTGCTGTCTAAGCAGTGGAGCCAGTGTTAGTCAAGTGTAAAGCAAGGAGAGGGAGAGACACTGGAAGGGTGATGAGGGATTTGCTTACTTCTCTTACCATAAGAGAGGTATTAATTACTCAAGGGGCCCAAAGATCACTAAACAAGAATGTGATCCCATTTCTTTT
Source organism: Hydrochoerus hydrochaeris (assembly GCA_004027455.1). Classification (NCBI taxonomy): domain Eukaryota; kingdom Metazoa; phylum Chordata; class Mammalia; order Rodentia; family Hydrochaeridae; genus Hydrochoerus; species Hydrochoerus hydrochaeris. The sequence goes on along the minus strand of PVLA01000843.1, from coordinate 380,940 downwards.
TTTCCAGCACCTTTAGAGAAAAGAAAAAGAAATAAGAAATAAGGCTACCAAGAAATGGCAATCACAAAACTAGAATGGACAGAAATTAATAAAAAATGCCACAGGTGGGGAAAGGATGGACTAGATGCAGACAGGAAGAGGCTTGGGCTTTTTTAAGAGGGCTCAGAAGAAGCAGGGAGTGAGCGAGTTCAGGGAGGTGACCCAGAGTGTGGCAGCATTAAAGATGAAGGCACTTTTCTGTCTTCAGACAAGGGAGGAACTTCAGTGTGAGCAGGGGCCACCACTAGGTGAAAAAGAGGGCTGCAAAGTCATATATGTGTTTAATGAGAAGAGTTGAAAATGCTCCTCACAGGAGGAGAAACTAAGAGGCCAGGCCCTAGGACAATGAAGTGTCCGTTTAACTTGAGCCAGAATAAACTCCCCAAGTTTCTTGATTCACAGGGGGCATGGCTTTTTCATTTTCCTGCCAAAAGACCATCTCCTAGGATATGGAGACCATCTGTGTCAAGGAGCAAAGCTCTTAAAGATGATTTCAATGTAAAATGTGGCGTGACGGGGGCCATATTGTCTGACACTGTCCAACCCTTTTCGTATTTCAACAAGTTAAGCACAAAGGAAGTAAAAAACGGCCAGTAACAATGAACCAGAATTCCCAGACAGCTCCAGGGGAGAGGGAGAAGGCTTTGACAGAATTAAGACAAGTCAGCGTGGATATGCAAAAAGGTGTCTGAAACCAGTCCATAGAGGGTTGGAAATGAACAAAGAAAGGTGACCAGCTCAGTGAGATGCCATGGCCATGGGCCCCACGCTCCCAGCTCCTTGCCACTGGGGACCACAGTGGGGAGCAGAGAGACAGCTTTCCCTGCTCACACTCAGCCTACTGCCCTGTGAGCTCCTCTGCTGCCAGGCTCTGCAGCTGCCAGAATTAATTCTGCTCAGGTCGTGTCACGTACCAGTGGTTGCTCAGCTGGGCTTTGTAATATCAAATCCTTGATAAACAGAGTCTTGCTTTTGCATACCGAACATAACACTAGTAGTGAAAACTGTTACGCTTTTTGGGGTTTGTTTTGAAGTAATCCACGATTACAGCAGGGAGAGTGAGTGACAACACATAAAACAAGTTTGGCTTTGAGTTCATCATTACGACAGCTAGGGAGAGGCAAATGGAATTTTATCACCCATTTCTCTACTTTTTTGTGTTGGAAGTTTTCTGTTAGAGAAGAAAAAAAATGAAAGAATAGAAACCTATCAGGTTTCTGTCCCTATATCAAGAACTTATCTGATTGTTTCTCATTCTTTTCTTTCTCTCCAAGGACTACTGTTTGTCTTTTGTCCTTTCTCATCTGTGCATTCCACAGACGTCCCCAGACATGTAGTTTGGCCAAGGCACTGTAGTGAGGACCAAGGGGCAAGCAGATGGACAATCCTTTGTTCTTAGGCCACACTCTCCTGGGAAGGGCGAATGTGGCCACGAAGGTTGGGAGAAAAGGCAGCAGGAGAGAACGGGAGAAGAAAAACAGTTCTAGTCTGTGTCATTTGGAAAGAATTCCTACAAAAAGTGGGAAGTAAGCTGATCCCTAAAAGAAACATTGTGTTGGGTGGATATGGGGATGGAAGCCTACCCCTAAAATTTGTGAGATGAGACCACAGATTGCCCAGACAAGGCAGTGAACTGCTAAGTAAAACATGATTTATCTTCCTGTCTTGATAAACGTGCAGTCGTAATAAGTTGAAAGACCAAGTCAGAATCTAAAACTTTTAGGCTAAAGATGTAGCTCAGTGGGAGAACACTTGCCTAGCAAATGCGAGGCTCTGTGTTCAATTTGTAACACCACACAAATATGCCTTGGAGTTCTGGGCTGGCACATGGTCATATGGAGAAAGCCAATCCTTGATCCCAGTCCCTGGCCTGCAACCTGTCTCAATTTTTCTTATTTTGGCTTTCCACCCTCACTATAGGGGGGGTTCATGCACACACAAGTGGATGCCTCAGCCCTCATATCCAAAATTTACTACCCCAAAGCCAGCCCTAGAAGCTCCTTAGATCTAGTGTAGTACTTTTATTCGCAGTGTCACTTTTGCTTATGAAAGGATGAATTTAAGCAGAATGCCACTCAGTCCCCGGAAGATGTTTCAGTCATTTGGGTAGGAAAATCACTATCTTTTGTTTGGCCTAGAAGTAAGGTGGAGAGGTCCAGGTTCTGGGTAGTTGACATGCTTCTTTCATCCTGCAGATATATATATATATATATATATATATATATATATATATATATATATATATATATATTTTTAGGCAAGGCCTCACCGTGTAATCCAGCCTAGCCTTGAACTCACTTGTGTAGCTTTGAACTCAGGACAATCCTCCTGCCTCAGCCTCACAAGTGCTGGGATTACAGGCACGGATTATCGTACTCAGCCCCTGCAGATTTCTTGACCTTGTGGGAGGGACAGACTTAGTGCAAAGTCAGATCAAGTTCCTTCAAAGCACAAAACTGCAGACAGGGACCCTTCTTGCCACTCTTGAATGGTAGAGTTTCTAGTAATAATTCTTTTAAAACCTTATTTTAAAAAAATCTTGAAAAATGCAGCTGGTAGTAAGACCTAACTTATTGGGGGTGGATTGAGAGTTAAATGAGATGATACTGTAAAGGTTTTAGACTGGCACCGGGAATGTTATAATTGCTCCATGCATGAAAATAAAGCCAGATTGATTTTTCTCTCTCAGAATTAACTGAGAACAGTGGTTGCTTTGAGGATTGAAGGAGTAAGAAAATATAGAAATGACCTCAAAGAATCCTGCAAAAACTTCATGGACAAATGCTAAATATGTAGATAAGAGTTATTTTTCATGAAAACATTAATTTCCCATGTGCTGAATTAATCTACTACTGATGAGAAGCAAGTTGGGGAAGCCCAGTTACAGTGAATCAGGATAGAAGGAGGGCTAGGACATGGGTCATGGAGAGAGCACTTCCTTAGGTTGTGGGAGGCCCTGGGTTCCAAAGACACAGACACACACACACACACACACACACACACACACACACAAACACGCACACATGCATGCACGCACAGACAGAAAAAGAAACGTTTCTCTTCTCACCAGGGAAAATAAATACATTTCTTACCATTTTCTACCTCTGGTGGCATCAGTTGGCTGGCAACTCTCACATTAATAATGTGCTAATCACAGTTAACTAGTGACCATTTGTAACAGGAGGAGAGGGAATAAATGGTTGGAAGGGTTACAACCCCAAGTTTGAGGTGATGAAACTTCATTTCCATTCACAGTTAATTACGTAAAAGCAGTTTGTTGGTGGGTTTAAGTGGTTAGGCTTTGGGGCCAGATGGCCTGGGATCATGCCTCAACTTGTCCACCTAGGAACTGTGTGACCGTGACTGTGGACAAGTTCCTTAACTTCTTTGTTTCTGTAACGTAGGGACAATAATAATAATAATGATAATAATGTCTACCTCAGGGTTATATTGGAAATTCAGAAAAAATGTATATAGTACTTAGAATGAACATATACCTTATATAAATGTAATTGAAATTATATATATATATTTCTGATAAGAAGCACTCTACATCCCATCTGTTACTCACTACTACCTTATTCATTCATAATCCACAGTGCTTAATTATACTTAGGAAACAGTATTATTGCATGAAAATAGTCAATATTTGTTTAAATTTTTTCTTATTTTTTCCTACAAATGTCCTTTTAGTACTCATGTAAGTTAACTCATTCATTCTTTGCATGAATCCTCAGAGGAAAGTACCATTTTCACTCATATTTGACAGATGAGGAGACCAAAGATCAGAGAGGAGAAGTAACTTGATTAGAGTCACACAGCCAATTATTGATGAAGTCAGATTTCAAGCCCATCTCTGGTGAGAGGAGAGCCATGCCTGTTTCGTGGTTGAACACAGATGTACTGCCTCTAACGCCAACTAGGATAAATATAAGTTTCTGAGGACAAAGTCATTACTTCAGCCAAATTTGTGGTACCTTCAGGAAAAGAGTCCACAGACTAGTCTCCTCATATCAGTGGAGGAGGGGGAGTGCAGACGAGGCAGGTAATCCAGCTTAGGAGTGGCTAATGGCTGCCTCCCTCTCAGGGCCATGACACAGGACCCAGCAGGTGAGGGTGGACAGGGCTCATGGAATGTAGCCAGGGGCCTGGCTGCTGCTGTGTGGGATTGGGATGACCCATAATGGGTGCAGCATCATGTAGAGCCTGTGGCTGATAGTTATAACCCTTTTCAATACTTGGACATCTGGGGCAGGAGGGGTGATTTATCCAATGGAATGGACTGCCAACATGAATTTCTCTGCTGGGTAGGTCTCTAGAGTGGAATGTGTCCTGGGTGGAAATACATACAGTGTGTCATTGGCAAGGGACATGCCTGCTACGTTCCTCGTCCATCACTCATACCCAGTAGATTTACTGGAAGGATACCCTCAGGGGAAATGGGAACGAATGCCACGAGTGCTTAAGGGGAGTAATTCTCTGGGGCTCTGTCCAGTAGAAGCAAGTGTCCTGCTTGTAATCCACTTGAGGTGACTTGAAGTGAATTTGGAGATCACTGCAATGAAAAGCCATATTCATAATGAAACGGAGGCCTAAAGAGGAAAAGGAATCTTAATTTTCTCCTTCCTTCCTTCCTTCCTTCCTTCCTTCCTTCCTTCCTTCCTTCCTTTCTCTCTCTCTCTCTCTCTCTCTCTCTCTCTCTCTCTCTCTCTCACCCTCCCTATTTGTGTATGTCTCCTCTCCTCTCCCCTCCCCTCCCCTTTCTTTTCTTTTCTTTTTTTCTTTTCTTTTCTTCTCAGTACTGGGGAGAAAACCAGGGCCTCATGCAGGCTAGGGGAGTACTGTAGCATGGAGCTACAACCCCAGCCTTTTTTATTTTTTATTTTGAGACAGAGTCTTCCTACCTTAGCCTTCAGAGTAGTTGAAGTTACAGGTGTCTGCCACCATGCACAGCAGAGGAACAACTTTTGAACTCACACAGCATGCTTGCTTTTTTTTTTTTTTTTAGTTTGCTCTGACAAGTTTCTTCTTATTTATATCTACCATGGAGTACTCTGAGACAAACCCTTTCCGGCATAGTTATCAGCTGTGCTGTCTACAAAAACGAGATGTTTTCTTTCATTAAAACTAATGTTGCCTCGCCAGTTGAAATTAAAGTCCCCAAAAGGGTCATTTCCTCACTAGGATAATTTTGCTACAAGCTTTTCATTAATCCAATCATAACTTCAAGTAATATTATTTGGCAGCTTAGTGAAGTCTTCAGGACCCACAGAGGACTGAATGCATTGTCTGTTTTGTGACCAGAAAAAGAAAAAAATCAAACAGCAAGCAAAATAAGCTCAATTTAAAACTGGTTTGGTTTTTTATAATGCAGGAAACACATTTATTTATCCAATATACAAATGTGTCTTGATCCCTACTAGGTGGAAGATACCACTCTAGGACTATTGGGACTGCAAGAATGAATCATTCTTTCAGCAAACACTTACAACCCACTTCCATAAGCCATTAAGAGGACCCATTTAAAAAGTCGCCTTCCTAATACAGAGCACAGGAAGAAAGGACCTTAAATGTGTGTGTGTGTGTGTGTGTGTGTGTGTGTGTGTGTGTGTGTGTGTCTTAGAGGAGAGAAGATCCATAGTTTATGTGCATAGGGCAGACTTCATGGAGGACGTGATATTTTACTGGAACTTGAATCTAGGTAGGATTTTCAATTGCACAAATAATCTGGAAGGAAAGTCAAAATTTTTTAAATAAGGAGGAGAAGAGAGGCTGAAGGGAGGGAAGGGGAATGGTAAAAAAGAATCAATTTACATCATGTACAGGTACCTGTACAAATTCCCTGTGATGAATGTGATCATTGTGTATACCTCAAATGTAGCAATAAAAATCGTTTTCTTGAAAAAAAAGGTGTAGGGAGATGGGGTGCTCAGTGACACTGGAATATGGCATGTTTCTGCCTGGTTGGAATATGGTTTTCTAGTTGTGTTTGCTGGAGCTATTCCAGGGCACACTGCAGAGAAAAATGAGAATCAAACTGGAGGGAGTCCAGGAAATCTACACCAATTCCAACCAAAGTACTCTGCTTTGATGTATTTTTTATGTTTTGGTTCCATGGAACATGTCATTTGGAAAAAAAATATTTCCACTGATAAAAGACAAATTTAAAAGAAGGACACAGGCAGGTTGGTAGTAAGGAAAAGTCAGAGAAAAGAGTAGAAAATCCAGCTGGGCCTGAGCCACAAAATACTTGAATGTAAACTGAGAGATCACACTGCATAGGTTGTGATAATGCAGCAGGTCAAAGTACTAATCAGAGAGTAAAAAGATGAGATTCTTTACCATGGGGATGGGGAAATAGATTGGAGTAGTTTCCATGTGACAGTAGCCTGCCTCCCTAGTTTCAGAGTGTTGCTTTGTACCACGCAGTGAACTGGAACAAAAGTTAAAATAGTGAATAAAATAGACAAAAATCTTGACTATCATAGACTTTGTTCTAATAAGAAGAGATAGAAGTGAACAAATGAATAAGTGATATATCAAGTGGTGAGGAGAAATTATACCAAAGTAAACAGGGTTCAGGGACAGTGTATGATGAAGACTCCATTGAAACAGATTAATTCAGGGAAGGCCTCCCTGAGGAGTGGTATTTGTGGGAAGTGGTACCCTGAGTATATTTGAGGGAAGAATCTTATAGTAGATGATGAATTGTACTTCCAGCCCAGGAAACATAATTTGCTAACGCAGGTGTGTTGAAGGATGGGCAAAGACGTGGTCAGAGCTATGTGTTTTTATATGACATGGGCAAGAGATGAAATAAATGTCAGCCTACAAAGGGACTAATAGGCCATAAAAGGGACTTGAGATTTCATTTTGAGTGTGTTTTTGGAAACACTGGAAGATTTGGGACATCTGAGTGACATAATATGGTATGTAGTTTATCTATTTATTTATTTAATTAATTTTAAAGAGAGTTCAGAACAAAGCAGAAAAGAACAAAGCAGATCAGAACAAAACCATGCAAGTGACACAGGATATCAAAGCAAGACAACAGGAGATTGCAGGGGATTTTAGCTCAGCAGCATAAGCACCTGCCTTGCAAGCGCATGGTAGTGACTTCAATCCCGGGGGAAAAAAAAAGAAAAGACAACAGGAGATCAATAGTGGCTACCATAATATCTCTTGTAGTAGCTTTAAATTCGTAAATCTGGCATCTCTGTGGAATGTGGACTAAGAGAGGTCAGGATAGTTGTTACATAAGTACACATAAGGAAAACCTTGTGTGTGAGTGTGTGTTATGGTTTATATGTCTGATGTGCCCCCCCCAAGTCTCATGCAATCATGCAAGCAGCTGAATCTAGCCTTTGTGGTTGGTTCATTGTCTAGCACTTGGATTGGTGGTGTGATTGCTAGCTCCGCCCAGGGGTGGAGCCAGTATATAGTATAAGGGAGGGAAAAAGGTGTGTCTCTCTCTTTTGCCTTGTTTGGGTTTGCTGTTTGTGGTGACCGTGAACAGCGGCCCCTCCACTCCATCCTTCCTTGGAGCCAGCTGAGTATGGACTGAAACCCCAAAACTGTAAGAAATATACCTTCCCTTCCCTAATTTTGGGTGTCAGGTATTTTGTCTCAACAATGAGAGAGTAAAGTAACTAAGTCAGTGTGTGTGTGTGTGTGTGTGTGTGAGTGTAAAAGAGGGGGAGAGAAATTATTATTTTAAAGTGCTTGTGTGTTTGTTGAACCCATTGGACTATTAATCTACTTTCGCGGTAAGTGTAACATTGTTCCTTTGAATTTGGCTGTATCATGTGCCTTAATGGCCAGTAGGGTAATACTGAAGTTTTCTAATTTTTATACAATAATGATAAAGTTTCTTTACAACCTTATATCCATGAAAGGGGACAACCTAGTGAGAAATTTGTGTGGATATAATTTAGGATTCAGAGAGCCCTTATTAAAGATTGGATTGCTAAAAGATTGTAAGCAAATCAATCTTTTACAGGGTGGCCTCCAAGGAGTAGTTGGCCTCATCACTCTTGTTTATCTGTCTGTCCTACATTCCTAGCTAAACTATAATCTCCAGCATGTACTCTGCATGTTCCATGGCCACACCGTCTTTTGCTTATGCTGCTTTTCCCTGGATACTCTCAACTTCTTAGAGCGCCACATAGAAATCTTACCCATCTTGCAAGACTCATCCCCAACACCATTTTCTCCATGAAGCCTTCCTAATACTCCTGACAGTATATAATCTCTCCCTATCCTGAATCCTAATGCCATTTGCCTATCATTTTTCATCATTTCCTTATTTACTGGACCTACTTGAAGTCATTCGTGCACCTCCTTGTATCAGTCAACTTTCTGTCACTATAACAAATACTCAAGATAATCAATTTATTAAAAATGTTTTAGTCTGGCTCACAATTTGGGAGTTTCCAATCCAGGATTCATTGGCCAGCTTATACATCAGGTGGAAATGTGTGCTGGAATAAAATTGCTCACAGCTTAAGCCAGAGAATGAAGAGAAACTGGAAAGGGCCAGGAACTCACAGTCCACTTCCTGGGTGTACTCACAATGACCTAAGTACCTTCAATCAACACCCCCCACACCATAGTAACAACCTTTCAATACACGAACCTTTCAGGAACATTCAGTGTCCAAATGACAGCACTCTTTGAGAGCAGGACTTAGGTCTTACACTTTGCAATCTCGTTTATACCTCAAACAGCACAAGCAGCAGATGCATGGTGAGCTGAATTTGATAGAATAATTTGGTTGTAGTGTGACCTTTGATCAAGTAATCTTGCTCCCAAGCAAAAAGAGATATGCTTTCAAGAGCCAGCAGAAAACAAGCTATTCCAAAATGCTGGGTATAAAGTCTATTTTCTTTTCTCTCCTCCATTTTTTAAAAGATACTGACAGTACTTGAGTCATACTGGATCCTTAACCAAGTGAAAGTGTGTTTTCATTGAACTCTCAGCAGTGTTTCATGTATTCCACTCTCAACCTCTCTCAAGTTAGCTTTAGAGGCAGGACAGTTCAGTGGTGATACAAACTGATTTTTTAACTTCATTTTTATCAAACCACTGATGGATTGACCTTGTTTTGGCATCCAGGAGGACTTTCCAGAGATGAGTGACTAAAGACAGACCTGGTGCAGTCAGAGGTCAACATGAATACTGCTTTCCTGTTTAAGGGTGAGATTCTAGACAAAAAGTGTAAGTTTGGTATTTTCAGGGACACAAAGTGAATGGTAGTGTATTTAGAGCTATTCCTAGGAAGCTAGGCTGTCATGGGTTTCTGTTGTGTTGCATGAGATATAGTAACATATTTTCAGTTTCAATTATGTTTCTTTTAAAGATAGCATAGACCACGCTGACAAGAGATAAACTAGATGACACCTTCAGCCTCTACATTAAGATTTAAATGTTGAAGATAGGATGGATGGTCCAGTGGGGGATGGGCCTTTGATCATAGGCATGTACATCTCTTCCAGCTTTTTTTTCATCACTGACAAAGTGGATAAATACCATCCACCTCACATGGTACTTGTCAGAATTAAATTAAAGTACCTAACACAGTCGCAGGGACTTAATAATATCCTCAATATGTGAATTTCCTTCTCCTTTCTTTCCTTCAAAATATCAAACAGTCTTCCAGCAAATATTTAGGTAGGTAGAGGGACAAACACATCCATTTCCCAAAATGAACCCTATGTCCTGTAGATGTTGACAACATGCACTCCTAAATGAATAAATGTAGCCCATGATTAAAGTACTTACTGTGGACCACAAACGCCAGCATCAGTGTCATCCCCCAGGATCAGAACTTACATTTTAACAAGGTTCAAGTATCAACCATATGTGAATTAAAGTTTAAGAAACAGATGTAGATTTGCCTTACAGAATACAGCAAATTGTCATGCCAACAGACTATGACCCAGTTTGTCCTAAAGTACATCTTAATTAATTAACCTGGACATTGCACTTTTGATTAAACAACACTAGTGACAATTGCATGTTGGTTTGCAATATTTTAGTGAATTTCACAATAGAAAAGAGAAAAATGAAATTCAACTTTTGATAATTCTCTATAAGAAATGAATACTTAGTATCAGCTGACCCTTTCCTTAAACTTTGACATGGGGTGAGCAGTTTGTTTATGAATGCAGATGTACTATTCAAAATAAAAACATGCAACCTCTTTTGCTTCTTTCAAAAAAAGTTCTTTTTTGGAATTTTAAAGAGAATAAAACAAAACGATAAATAAAACAAAACAATGAGAATGATATTGGATTTCAAAAACAAGACAGTAGGTATTCAACCATAGTTACTCTAATGCATAGTTATCCTCTAAACTGATGCTCAGACCAACAGACACAGGCTTGAAAAGTCAATCGAACAGCACAAGCACTAAATTTTTTCTTTACTTCAGTTGCCATGATCTCTGATTTCAAGTATGTGGCTTCTAATTTCCTCTATGTCTATGTCTCTTCCACTTGTTCTGGGTGAGATATAGGCATGCAAAATTAAACAATATAAGTCCTAAGTTTTCTCTTTACTTCAGTTGCTTTCATTTCAGAAATTTCAGGAGTGTGACTACTATTTTCTTTTATATCTACCTCTTTTGGACTTATTCTGGGTGGGAAGTCTGGCTGGAAGTCTGAGATTGCACTCTGCTCCTTTATCTTGACATTTTCCTATGTTCCTCCAAATCAGCTGGTTTCTGAGTCTCATGTGTTTCCTGCACTGGCTGCCCATCTAGTGGTGCAATGAATTGGACTATGCATCTGGGTTCCTCTGATCCAAGTTTCCTGGGGTGGCAGAGAGGTGCCAGTCATCTGCCCATCATGTTCCCCCTATGGTGGTGGAACACAGGGAACAAACCTTCCTCTCCTCTGGCCTGCAGTGGTAGGCCCACCATGGGGTTTGGCCTCCTTTCCTTTGGGAAGCCACAAATGCACCAGGGGGCATGGCTTCCTCTCTTTGACCCTGTGTTACAGGCCTACTGCAGGGTGTGGCTTCCACTCTGGGCCAGTAGCAGTTGGTTCACTGCAGGGAGTAGGCTTTTCTCCTCTGACCCTGCTGTGGCTGGCTCATGGGGGTGGGGGGGTGGGAGTGTGGGGGTGTGTGTAGCTGCCTCTCCTTCAGGCCCACAGTGGTGTGCTCATTCTGGGGGCATGGGTCTCCCTTTCTTCAGGTCTGCAGCAGTGGGCTCAACTGGGGGTGAATTGTTTCTCTAATGAACTGACCATTACATTTCTAATGTTCTGAAATGGCCAACAGACGATAGAAAGGCACCACTTTAGGCTTCCAGTTGAAACCAACAGCTTCAGAAAAACTGTCAACCTTGATTCAGGGCCATAAAAAGTTTTAAACTATGTTTTAAATGCATTTGTTTGGTTTGTAAAGTTCATATGGGTGTTATTGTACATAAATTCTGAGATTTTTTAAATGAGTAACTCGTAGCACATACTAAAAAACCTTTCCTGGCTCATGGTAGGAACATAATAGTTCACCTGCTGGGACTAATTTCTAGAGAGGTAGAAATGCCTGGCAACACTGTCTTTTAGCCAAGTAAATTGTATAGCTTCCATTATTAGAAGGGAATTTTATGAGCTAATAGTTTTCCTTTGCCATTCAGCACATTAAGCTACTTTCAGTCCCAACCAGGACATAAAATACTTGTACAAATATTAGGAGTCCTAGCACTACTTTACCATTATACAAAATCTGTTCTCCATGCCCCCCTTTTGCAGACTTACTAGGTAGCCTTCCATTTATCTGTGTGTCTGCCTGTCTGTCTACCCACTGTCAGTACTGGTGTCAAAGCCAGGGCCTTGCACATGCTAGAAAAGCACTCTACCATTCAACTCTGATTTTAATTTACTTTATGACTTTACTTAAACCTTTATTTATTTTAATTCTGAGCAGAAGCCAGAAGCAGTGGCACGCACCTGTTGTCCTACGTACTCAGGAGGCAGGGGCAGTAGAATCATTTGAGTCGGAGAATTTGTGGCCAGTCTGGGTAAGCTAAAGACCATATCGTGAGAGAGAAAAAAAATCCAAATAAAACAAAAACACCCCAAGCAAATCAGTCCTGAGTGATATAAAATATAAAAAATAGGATAAATTTAGAAAAATATGACTTTTAAAAGTGAGACTGGTTTCAGTTATTAAGCTGAGCAATTAGTTGTTTTTATATTTTTTGTCAACCAAAGAATTGGCTGAATTAGGTATTAATGAGTCAGACATTGGTCAACAGTCAGATATTAGGAAATAGCCACAGATGCTAAAGAGTTTAATTGCTATAGTAGTTGGGGTTCTGCAAAGAAACAGAACCCATAAAATGTAGATAGTTAGGATATATATATATATATATATATATATATATATATATATATCACTTATATGAATCAGCTCAGGCAATTATAGAGACCAAGTAGTTCTACAAATATGCTATCTGCAAGCCAGTGAAACAGGGAAGCCCTGGTGTGTTTTTAGTCTGAGTCCAGAACATGTCCCATAGTTTTTTTCCTTTTATTCAAAACTGAAGGCACAAATGCGTTAAGTCTAACAATAAGCACCCACTTGAAGCTAAATGTTGCTCCTCTTCTAGCATATCTAATGATTTTCATGTTCATTTCAATTAAAGTTGAGATGAAGTTTCTTGTCATTACCGTTTTGGTTTCTCTGAACCTCCATATGTTGTTTTGCAGTGAAGGCGCTGGAACAATGGGTCTTATGTGTGCTAAGCACACAATCTACACTAAGCCACACTCCTAGCTTCCCATTAGCTTTTGTTAAACAAAATGCAGTAAAATATTCCAATATATGCGCATTAACCCTGGTAAAACATACAGTTAGAACATTTTGAACCCATTGTTTGGCAAACAGTGCCACTGTCCAATAGACAAAAATGGTAATTTGTCAGCCTAATTTGATATATGAAAAGTGAATTAGGGCAGTTGATGAATAGAATACAAAAAGATATGGTATTATTATGCTGTGTGTGGTGGAACTAACGTGTAATTCGAGTACTCTGGGAGGATGAGACAGGAGGCTTGCAAGTTTGAACCCACCCCTGGGTAACTTAGAGACTTAGGAAGATCCTGCCTCAAAGTAAAAAATTTTTCAAAATGCACTGGAGATGTAGCTCAGTGCAAAGATCCTGGGTTCAGTCTCCAATACAGGAAAATATAAGTACTAAAGTCAAGTGTATGTATGTTAAATGCCACCCATGTCAATACTTTGGACCTTTCTGTTGAGCTCCAGTTCATGTGCTCAGCTACCTACTAGAAATCTGGTTTTCTCAGTAGTCATTTATAACATAAGTCAAAACCAACCTCATTTTCTCCCATGTGCTCCCCCATAACTTGTTTCTTCTCACAGGTTCTCTGTATCTGATGATGGCTACAATATCTATTCAAGCACCCATGTCACAAACCAGAACATTACTGGAAATTCCCCCAAAATGCATCTATATTCCCCGGTTGGAATACTTAGCTTGTGATTTTACAGTTGCCTGTGCTGTTTAATTTTCTGTCTCCTTCACTATTGTTTGTGGGACTTGAAGGCAGGGACTTTGCCTTATTCTACACTTAATTTTCAGCACCTATCATAGTGCTTGGGACTTGCTGGATTGAAAAGAGACTGTAGCGTTGTAAAAGTGTCAAAACAAGCTCTTTTGATCAATTAAGTAGAAAAATAAACTAATAGTTTCTGATACCAAGCAGACAAATTAACCAGGTGATGAGGTCTTCCACCTGTTCACATTTGGGAGTACCAGTATGAAAACTCATCATTACTTGCTCTAATAACAGCACACCAACAGTGAAACCATTCAAGGAAAGGGAGTAAGAAGCAATTGCCAATGTCTCAGAAGCTTGTCTCAGATTTTTCAGAAATAACTTGGAATCAACTGAAGTCAACATGCATTTATGGCATCAAATCCCCATCACTCTGCTAGGCTTGGGTGGGGCCTGAAAGGAAACATGTAAATTATGGCTTTTTTATTTTTTCAGTAATTGAACTATATTATCAGATTTAGCAAGCCTCATACGTGTGAAACATTTAATTCCCTGCAGAAGACAAATCAATGCAAAATCAGTCTAGATACACCAAAATTGTATCTTTCCAAAGTATTGTAATCCACATGGTAGCCATGAATGTCCCTAGATAATAATATTCTTTCAGTGTTCCCAGGACAGGTAGCTGTGTGTACAAGCTCATCACAACATAGATAAAATAACAGTTTTATTCTGTAACTAAAAAGATCTCAATGAAAGTCAATCAATTTCTCCTGGCAATTTTCAACACTATTCAATTTTAAGTGTTATTATGGCCATATATAACCCACCCAATGAGGCAACTTTGTTTGGGTTATACAGGTATGTGATTGAAAAACACAATTGGAAAGCCCAACCTAGCCAAACTAAATCATTGACAGTCAAAAAGTGGTCAAGGATATGATATCTAGGTGAACTGTAGCAAACCCCCATCACCATAATCCTAGGTTGTCTCCATCCTCTTTTCATGCTAAAAGTGATTTAGAAAGCTGCCTTTTTCTTCTTTGAATAAACAATTATGTGCAGTGTTACTAGCTCTGACTGTTGTTGGATGACTTTGATTTTTGGATTTGACAACCTTGGTAGTGTCTGCCCAGAACTACAGGACTCAATGGAAACTGGATTTCATATACAAGGGGTGATCGAAAATTATGGTGAACATTTAAATTTTAAAAAGATGTATTACTGTAAAAAACACATTACCAAAGAGTGGAATAAGTGTGTTCAAAGTGATGGAGAGTGACAAAATAGTAAAAAGTAAGGGTGACCTCAGCTTTGCCCTGGCTTTGAGGCAGAATAAACCATAAAGACCAGTTCAAATCAGGGGATAATTGGAAATACCATCCTTGGTATGTAGCTCAGGCTAGACCTGTGCTGCACAATACAGTGGTCACTAGCCACACACTAGCCAGTATACCAGCACTTTCAGTCAATTCAGTAAAAAAAAAAAAAAATCAGCCAACAGTTCTTACCGCCAAGTAGACAAATTAATTAGGTGCCTGAACATTGAAAATGTGATTAGTTGGAATTGAAATGTGTTATAAGGGTGAGAGACACCCTTGATTGTGAAGAGCTAGTATAAAAAATGACGTAGATTATTTAAATAATTTATATTGATCATATGATTAAATGATAATAGTTTGGATAAATAAAACATATTATTAAAATTAATTCATTTGTTCCTTTTTCTTCTAGTGCTGGTAACAAAATGCAGAACCTCATTCATGCTAGGCAAGTGCTCTATCACTGGGCTATACCCCCAGCCCACTTTTTACCTCTTCTTAGTACTGGAAAAATGAAAATTGTATATGTGACCTACATTTTATTTCTATTGGCAGAAGCTGATCTAGGATCTTGACATAAGAAAAGTGTGAAGTAAAACTCAGGAATCAGGTTACCTTTGTCAAATAGCTCAACCTCATTTCATCGTCCACTTATTTCTGGTAACAGAGACCTGTGTCAGTGGCTGTTGCCACCCGATTTGCTGGCCACAGAGAACTGAGAACTGCAGGGTCTCTTCTTGTTCCAGAGCACAGAGGCTTGGGTGGTTTTTTTCCTTTGCCTGTGGAAAATGCTGTGTTGCCAAATGCAGCTCTCAGGACGTGAAAAAACTTTCAGTTCATCCTCAAATGCCCAAATAATCCCTCCCCCACTGCAACAAAAATATTGCAATAATAAAGCATTTATGTCAACCAAAAAGTATCCCAAAATCTTTTGCGCCTGGAGGGAGACCTGCTGCCAATAAGGCATTAAATCTGAGGGAAACATTTCTGCAATTACTGATAAAATACAATACAGCTAAATTTCACCTCCAGCATATCATTTTGATAATGGGTATGGAAATTATCCATTCAATAGCTATTCAAAAATAACTCAGGAAGATTGGCTACTAGATACTTCACAGACCTTTAGAATAATCCTTTCTAATCAGGCTGATGGGAATTCAATAGGCAACATTCATTTTGGACAAAATAACCTTTTAGGGGGTTGCAGGACTGCGGGCTTGCTCCTTCTGCTACTCGCTGTTCCAGAGGTGAAAGAACAAATATGCAAAAAGGCAGGGACTGTTTCCCTGTGGTCGGGACTGCTGCCCAATACCCACCAAGTCTCAGGGCGGACAGCTGTGCCTCCAAGTTAAGTGAGGCGCCTTAATACTTATCAATCAGGAATCAGCAGGGCTTCTAGAGTTGTCCTCATTACATTTAAAGTATATTCTCTCCCCAGCAGCAAACGTCTCCATTGCCATCCATTTCTGCACAGCCAATTTCAGGCAATCAGAGTGTTGGCTTTATCACTGTCTCCGAACACATTTCCAGCTTGACATAGCTTTTCCCAGTTTCCCTGATCCTTGACAACCAGTAGCTATCTTCCTCATTTTGCATCCAAGTGGTCCCTACCTCTCAGCCATTTTGGATTCTTTTATCACAGATTTTCCCATAAAAGATGCCACTGATACTAGTTCCAATCAACATGTGCCATGTGATTCTTTTCCTGGCCTGCTATATCCTACTGCACACTTAGCACTTAATAATAGATGCTTAATGTTTTGTGTCCACTTATTCAAGAAGACCATGTGGTGAAGCTGAAAAGAATAGCTACTGACTGAGATCAGGAAACATTTCTCTGTACCTGCTTAGCTGTGTGACACCCAAACAACTCTCTTATCCAGTATGTGTCTCAGTTTCCTTATCTGTGATTTGGGAATAACTATAAGTCCTTCCTCATGTAATTGCGAGACTCAAATGAAAGACTGTAGGTCAAAGTGCTGTAGATTTTAGCTGAGCCACTTGTCAAGCATTTAATGAGCTCCTATTTTGTGCAAGGCACAGGATGAGGAGCTGGACTCCTATTAGTTAGCCTTCTGTCACTTTAATTATATACTGTGACAATTAAGTAATATTAAATAAATCATAGAGAAGATTCATTTTGGCTTATGATTTTAGAGGATTCAGTCCATGATCAACAGGCCCTGTTGCATCAGGCCTTTAGCCATGTAGCGTGTCATGGTGACAGTGTGAGCAAAACTTCTCACCTTACCAGCCAGAAAGCAAACAATATAAAAGGAATAAGCTAGGGTCTTATGATCCTTTTGTAGAGTGTGCCCCAAATGATCTAAATAAATTTTATAAGATTCTATTCCACAAAGGTTCAATTACCTCCCAATGGTGCCATCCATGCAACAAAGTTGCTAATATGTAAATCTTTGAGGGACACTCAGGATCCAAATTATAACAACTAAAAATGGCAAACAAGGCTTATTTCTTATTTTCAAGGATTTCACTGTCTGGCAGGGGTCATACAAACACAGCTAATTCTAATAGGTGACAAAAGCAGAGTAGGCAGTTGGTTGTATGAGTGACAACAGCAATTATGAATACTGAGGAACAAAGTGACTTCTTCTGAGCCTGGGATGGTTAATTGGAAGAAAGAAGGAAGACGGCAATGAAGAGGTACATTTTTTTGGCTTTGGGGTTTGAACCCAGGGCCTCATACATGATTACCAGGCACTCTACCACCAAGCTATACTCCCAGTCCACAGCATGGGTTTTGATAGGCAAAGAAGGAGAATGTGAAAGGCAGGGTGAGAGCATCCAAAGGCCAGAGGCAAACTCAAGAGACTCCTGAGCACCTGGAATGTCTGGAGAGCAGGGTCAGAGAGGACTGCAGGAAGATAAAGATGGCTACAGCTAAGAAGATGAGCTACAGTTGTGGCAAACTTGGGCTGCATCAAAGAGTTTGAGCTCAACTTCTTCAGCTGAATGGAGACCAAAAGAAGTTTTGGGGGCAGTTTTTTTTCAGTTTGGGAAGCCTAGTCTAGTAGTTGACTGGAGAATGAGGGGAACAGGTACAGAATTAGATATAAGAATCACAGAGAGGAGATTACTATAGTGAAAATCATGTAAGCTGGGATTTCCCTATGAATTCCTCAGAGCATTTGTACCGAGAGACTCTGCAGAACATGACCTTTGGGGCCAAATGTATAGCAGATGCTGAAGGAGAACAAAAATTACCTTAGCTCAGTTTGTCCTATTATACACTTACAATTTCTGACTTCTAGTTTGTGGAGGATTTTCCCACAAGCACACACACACACACACACACACACATCTGGTACTGCAGTGGGCTCCAATAAGGTGTCCTCTAATTACATCCAGTTCTGACACCCTCTCTCTGGAGAGAGGTTCACATCCTGTAGGGGAGGGATCAATGTTCATTATCACATCCACTTCAGCCATCAATCACAAGGCCAGACCTCTGGAACTTCTGACTGACCAGTGATAAATCAGGGCTCACACAATGCCCTCCTCATGTTTGATTACTTTTCTAAAGCAGGTCACAGGCTTTATGGAAGCATTTATGTGTATTGCTTTTTTACAATGGATTTTAAAATGTATATAAATAAAGAGATACATAAGTCAAGGTATGAAGGAAAGGGCAGGAGCTGCTGGGCCTTCTCCCAGGACACCACTTTCCAGGATCTTCCACTTTTGTGGCTATCTGGGAGCTCTCTAAACTTTGCCATTTTAGGGCTTTATGGAGGTTTCATTGCATAGGCATAATTCATTAAGTCATTGTGTATTAGTGATCAACTCAACTTTTAGTACTACTCCCCTCCCCTGAGTTTGAGGTAGTGAAGCTTAAAGTCTCAACTTTCTAATCTTGCCTTGGTACTTTTGGTGACCAGTCCCCATCCTGAAGCTATCTAAGGGTTACTCCCCATCAATCAACTCATTAGCATACAAAAGAATGATATCTCTTTGAAGATTTCAAGGATTTTATGAGTTCTATATTAGGAAACAAGACAAAGACCAAATAAGTATTTCAAAACATCACATTACATACTTCAGTTCCCTCTTGAGTATTCATAAAATATATTAGCATATTCTTCTAATATCTAAGAAGACTGTTTCATCTAGCACTTTCTAAACTTAATTAACCACATAATTCTTTGTTTTGCCTCCACATATGTCTCTGAAAAACTAGTGTTCACCTGTGTCAAGGTTATGGAAGACAATGAAAGACTTAAGAATTGTGACAGATTATAAGAGACTATGGGAGATTTGATGGCTAAATTTAATGTAGTGCCCTGGATTCGATCCTGGAAGAGAACAAAAGGGGATGCTAGTGGAAAACCTGGTGAAAAACAAGTAAAATCTGGAGGTTAGTGAAGAGTAGCACACTAATTCTAATTTCTGTGTTTATCACAAGTTTCCCATGGTAATAAAAGATTGTAACATCAGCTGGGAATGGTGGTATACACCGGTAATTCCAGCCACTTTAGAGACTGAAGCAGGAGGTTAGCAAGTTCAAGACTCACCTGAGCAACTTAGTGAGATTTTGGTTTCAAGTGAAAAGCAAAAAGGACTGGGGATATAGCACAGTGGTAGAGTGGCCCTGGGTTCAATCCCAGTACCACACACATACGTACAAAGTTGTTAATATCAGGGTACCAAAATAAATAACATGAAATTCTCTGTACACTGCAATTCTTCTGCAAATGTAAAATGTGCTCAAAACAAAGTTTTAAAAATATTAGTGTTCACCAAATATCCCCTGAGAAATTATGATGTAAATTGTGGTTTAGTAATATATTTAATTTTTAAGATTTGGAAATAAAAGTGTTTCTGTCTTTTACTACACAAATCAAATAGTCTCTCAAATTTTTACAACTAATATATGACAGATAGCAAATCATTAGTGTGTAATAAATACTAGATCCCTTTTCCATTCCTTTCTTTACTTTACAAAAAATATTACTCAGTGCTTATGTAACAGGTGACCACCCTTTTGCAAAGTGTCTTTTGATTTCCCCTTCTTTTGCCCAGCATTTTAAATTCTAAAGAAAACTTGCATTAAATGATAAATCATTAAATCATCTTTCTTTCTTTCTTTCTTTCTTTCTTTCTTTCTTTCTTTCTTTCCTTCCTTTTCTTTCTTTCTTTCTTTCTTTCTTTCTTTCTTTCTTTCTTTCTTTCTTCCTTTCTCTCTTTCATGGGGATCAAACTCACAACCTCACCCTTGCCAGGTAGGTGCTGTGCCTCTGATCTGTATCCAAGCCCCTAAATAACCTGTCTTTAAATGTACAAAACCCTCAAAAATGTACAAAACCCAGAGCATCTAGTGAGTTTCAGACATCAGAATGTGTAGTGCTTCTCCATATTCCAGTCCTGCCCATCAACTAATACAAAGCATGCTATTTAGTGTGAGGTTTAGCTCGCAGAAAAGTAATACCTGTGCAAAGAATCTTCTATGATAACCTCAGAAGTCAAGGTTAGTTGGGACATTTGTGCTGGGGGTGAGGCACAACTTATGCCAGGTCAAAACCCCACCCAGCATGTAGTAGTTTCCTTCCCATTGGCCTCTGTAGTTTTCTCCTCCCTACAAAAGCTCTTTTCCTCCTAAGATAAGCTTTTTATGTGGGAACAATAGCCTCCCGCATCTGCTCAGTGTACTGATCTCTGAATAAACCCAATTTCTTTCCAGTCAATTCCCATCTCTCATGAATTGGCTTTCCAGTGGTAAGCAGATGGAGTTGGATCTAGTAACACTTACTTAGAAACACTTCTATGTAATCACAAAGTTATGTTTTAAACTTGGAGACCTTCATTAAAATTTATTCTCTTTCCATGACTGATAAAGGAGATGAAAAGAGGCATTTAACTCATAATGATGAGTCCTCCTAAAACAGATAGGAATTGGTGCTGCACTATGGTCAATATTTTATAAAGGATGATCAAAATATAGGGTGAATGTTTGTATTTTAAAATCTTATTACAGTAAAAGTAACAGTAGACCAATCACATGCACAATAATCCCTCCAGCTATAAACACATTTAGGCCAACAATTTTGTCACTTTCTGAAGAAATGCTGGAAGCTCCCTTTTGTGTTTTTATAAGGTATCACCAAAAATATGGTAAATGAGGCTGCTGAGTGCCACACAATGGAAATGAAGGCTCTTAAAACAATGTACGAAAATTAATAACATACTCTTTACACTCAATGGTCACAGAAAAAATCAAGGAAGAAATTAAATATTCCTAGATTCAAACAGCATTGCCAGTACAGCACACGAGAATCTAGCACACAATGAAAAAAATCCTAAGAGGGAATGTTATTGTAGTCATACTCATATTAGGAAAACAGAAGGCATTCGCATAAATAACCTAATGAAGAATCTTAAAATACTAAAAAATAACGGTGTAAGCCCAAACCAAGTTGAAAGAGGGAAATCAGATATCAGAGCAGAAATTAACGAAACTGAAATTTAAAACAATACAAAGAATCAATGCATCAAAGAGCAGGGTCTTTGAAAGAATAAATGAAATAAATAAAGCCTTAACCACACTTACTAAAAGAAGAGGAGAAAAGACTCACATCAATGCAATAAGAAATGAAAAAGATGAAGTCACAATGGACTCTGCCAAAATCCAGAAGACTGTTAGCCACTATATGAAAAATGGCACTCCAACAAATTAGAGACTATTGAAGAAATGGACAGTTTCCTAGATACATGAGAATTATGAAAATTGAGCCAAGAAGACACAAAAAATCTGAACAATCCAATAACAAACAATGAAATGGACATAGTAGTAAAAAAAACCTAGCAACAAAGAAAATCCCAAGACTGGATGGATTTACCAATAAATTTGACAAAAACTTTGGGGAAGATGTAATGCCAGTACCCCTCAAATTCTTTAATAAAATCAAAAGGGAAGGAGTACTCCCTAAGTCATTCCTGGAAGCTAGCATTACATTGATTTCAAAACGAGAAAACGACCTAACCAAAAAAATAGAACTACAGGACTATCTTTTAAATGAATATTGATGCAAAATTTTCAACAAGGTTTTGGCTAACAGAAGCCAACAAATTATCAAAGATCATACTTCATGACTTAGGCTTCATCACAGGGATACAAGGATAGTTCAACATACACAAATCAATAAATGCAATACACCATATAAGCAGAAGCAAGGACAAAAATTACATGATCATATCAATAGATGCAACAAAAGCTTTTGATAAAATCCAACATCCATTCTTGATTAAAAAAAACCCTGAAGGGGCCAGGGATATAGCTCAGTGGCACAGCTTCTGCCTGGCAAGTGTGAGGTCGTGAGTTGAAACTCCAGTTCTCTCCCCCCACGAAAAAACACTGAAGAAAATAGGTATCAAATAAACTAACATCAATCCTATTAAATGTCATTTATGATGAACCAATGGAAAACATCATATTAAATGGGGAGAACCTGAATGTTGTCCCTCTAAAGATCAGGGGGTTTCTGAAAAATTAAAAATAGAAATTCCAATAGACCAAGCTATTCCTCTTCTAGGCATCTTCTTGGAAGAGTTAAAGCCATCATGTTACTGCAATACATGCGTATCCAAATCTGCAACAACACAACTTACAATAGTTAAATCTTGAAAGCGGCCTATATGCCCACAAATAGACCAATAGACAAAGAAAATATGGCATTTATACACAGCAGAAGTATTACTGTTACAAAGAAGGATGAATTTGAACCATTTGTAGGAAAATGGATGTATCTTAAAAACATAATGTTAAGCAAAATAATTCAGAAACATAGTTTAAATACCATATGGTTTCTCTTATATGAGAAATCTCAAGTATAAATAAAAAAGCAAATAAATAAAAGGAAACAAGGAGATAGATCTACTGCAAATAGGAAGGGAACCAGGAGATGAGGGGAGCGGAAAATGATGGGGGAAAGAAGGTGAAGTTTAAAAAGAATTAAGATTGTAACGTACCCATTCCAAATACCCACAGTGAAAGTAATCATTATGTTTTATAAACATATACTAATGAATACATTAAAATAAACAACACATAACGTTGTGTACTCATCTACCTCATTCACTTGACCCAGATGTGGAATTATGTGACTTCTGACTTTTCCCCAATGTCAAAATAACAATAAAAGGAACGTATTTTGAATCAATTCAAGACCACGAGGAAACCAGGCAAAACAACTAAAGACACTTGTGAAAAGAATCTTCAGAACTGCTTCAGAGAGTGGCAAGAAAAAATTGGTAAGTGCTTGGGGGGTATTTTTAAATTTTATTTTAAAGAGAATAAAACCCAACAAAACCAAACAGAATAAAGTCAATCAAAACAAAACAGTGAAAATGGTACAGAACTTCAAAACAGGATAATGTATCTTTCTATCTTCACAATAGTTGTCCATACCATCAGACATAGCAAAATAAAACAAAACAAAGCAGAGTAAAACCAATCAAAACATGACATTGAACAAAACAGAATAAACTGGAACAAAACAAAGCAGTGAGGATAATACCACACATTGTTATCTTCAAAATAGTTGCTCAGGTTACAAGATGCAGGGATAAAACAAAACAGTAAAGTGGAACAAAACATTGGATTTCAAAAACAAGACAGGAGGAAATTCCCCACAGCTGACACAATGCACACTGCTGTCCTCCAAGCAGATGCCCAGACCACCAGCCCTGGGTCTGCAGAGTCAACTGAACAGCATAAGCATGAAACTACTCCCTTCCCTTCAGTTGCTATCATCTCACCCTGAGTCCTCTGAATCAGCAGGAGCCAGAGAATGTTCTGGTTTTTCAGCCTGCAGGAAAGTGTGGCTTCTCTTCTGGCCCAGGCTCTTTCTGATCAGCGGGGTGAGGCTTGCTTTACAGCAAGGCATGGTTTCTCTTCTGGCTGCAGCTGTTACCCATCAGCATAGCAGAACCTGCTTCTTGGGAAGGCACGGTTTCTCTTCTGGTTGAGGCTCTTACCCATCAGCATAATGGAGCCTGCTTCGCTGGAAGGTGTAATTTTTCTTCTCTGGTTTTGGTTTTTTATTTTTTATTTTTTTGTGTGTTTAAGACAGGGTCTCTATCCTAACTACTTTTCTCATTACTGAGACAAAACACCTGACACCCACATATTAGATGAGGAAAGATTTATTTTGGTTCACATTTTCTAAAGGTTTTAGTTTATAGTTGGCTGGCTCCAAGGCAGTATGGCATGGCAGAGCCACATTGCAACAAAGTCAACGGCAAAGCAGGCAGGAGACATTGAAGCAGTAAACAGCAGCAGTGCCCTGCCTTCCCTTTTTCCCTTTATATTGCATCCAGGCTCTGAGACTATTGATTGATGCCACCCACACCTAGGTCAGGGCTTCCACTAACCATACCCATAATTATGCCAAACCCATTTAGTTATAATACACCTTTAATTTCAACATCATACAATCTAGATCCAGCTGCCTCTGAAATCTCCACCTATGAGTGCCAAGAGACTTTGAGAGGACATCTAGATATAATTCACAACAGTGTTTCTATGCAGTTCAGGCTGGCCTGGAGTTGGCTATGTAGGCAAGACTGGCCTCAAACTCATGGTGATCTTCCTATCTCAGCCTGTGCTAGGATAACAGGCATTAATAACCTACTTGGTCTTGGGGGAATACTTTGTGAGGGATAAATGGCAATGCGTCTTTTACTATAATAAATTTAAAACTTTAAATATTCACTGTGTTTTTGATCACATCATGTAGTCATAAATTACTGTGTCTTGCTCTAGATGTTTTATCTGTGTTTACAAAATCACATGCACATGTATACGATACAAACTTGTAAAGTTGACTTTTCTGTAATGCTTTTAAAATTTAAATATTGACATTTTTTTCATTCATACAACACATTCTATCACTGTATTTAATAATACATATGAAAGCTTGAAATAACATTGCATTTTTAAGGATCAAAATGATCTAATACATTTGCAGCATGTAGAATAAATTATATATAACCGATATAGAGATCAAAAGAAATTAAGCTTAAAAGCAAATTTGTATAATAAGCTAGGTAAGTGGAGCTGCCATACATGGGTGCTGGTGAAACGCTTAGGCATCTCAAAACACACGTGTAGCACAGCACCTGCCTGGCAAGCACAAGGCCCTGAGTTCGATTCCTAATACCAAACCAACAGCAACAAAAAGAAGAAACACATGTGCACATGCTTCTGTTCTCTTCTTCCTCAACAGTATGAGAGATTTAAGATTTACCAAGAGTGATAGACAAATGGTTATGCCACTGTGACCTTGTGGCCATCACCACCTTTCCCAGATATTGGCTTAAGCACACCATCCCCTGGTACCTGGGGTCCCTCTAGCCGTTTCTCTAGCAGTTTCATTGACTTGTTGGATTTATTCCCTAATTTCATCTCTTTTATTCTATATTGAAACAAAGCAAATAATGTCTTGACCTCTGATAGTTCATTAGACTTTAATTGGATGATTCTTTCAAACTGCCAAACCATGTGTGTGATTAGATAAAGAAGGACCAATACTCCTTGTGCTTGAAAGGCCTTAACTTCCAGGCTTTCAACTGTTAGAATTTATTTTATTTTATTTTTTATTTTTAGTGCTGGGTATTGAACTCACAACCTTGTGCTTGCCACGCAGGCACTTTGCTGCTGAACTATATCCCCAGCCCACTGTCAGAATTTATATAGCAAGGCTAATCAAGAATATCTGTGCTTCTGTGGGCACCCTAATTAAAACCTAGTGTCGGGGCTGAAAGAGTAGCTCAGTGGTACAGCACTTGCCTGGAATGTGCAGCCCTGAATTCCACTCCTACTATCACAAATTTAAAATATAAATAAATGTCAGTTCTAGTGAGGCAGAGACTACTGTGTGCCTAAGGTGGGTTTAGGGCAGTCAAGAAAGTACAAAATAAAAGCCAGCTGTTGGGGACTAAAGACAGGAAGGGCAGCTTCCCTGGCCAGCTGGGATTCTGACCCAAAATAGAGCCATGGCAACCAAAGACACTAATGTAAGACTTTCCTTACTTATAACTCATGATCTAAATGGCTTTATTTGTTTTATGCTTTTAGGGCTCCTGAGGGCACCTGATGAAGGATCTAGAAGAATCTAGAAGAAAGCAGATTTTAGACTAAAATAAAAACGTGTAAGTGGTAAACTTTGGTTAAAGATAAATTTAATTCCTGCTGTGCGTATTGAGCTCAGTCTGGGAGTGACCAAAACAGAAGATGAAATGTTTCTTTTTCAAAAAAAAGTGTTTCCAATTTGCAGGAAATTATGGAGGAAAAATAAACAGAGAGAGGGGAGGGGAAGAAGCTTAAAGGAAAAAGCCATCTATCTGATTCTGGCAAGCAAATACCCACATATACATGCATACATGCTCAGGCACACATACCTATCTAATCTCAGGGCCATCACAGCAAGCTGTATCCCTTTGTTTAAAATGTCCCATTGGATGAGTGTGTACATAGAAGAGCATATGTTGTGTATGTGTTAGGTGGTAAGAGTTACCTAATGTAAGGGGCAGAGCAAATTTTGTTGATATGGAAAACCTACAAGTGTGTAACTGCTTTTTCCTCTATTGATAGTCACTTAGCTCTTCTATATGTAGCCTCCAATCTCCTGCTAGGCTAAAAAAGAAGGAAGATGAATATTTTCATTCTAGGCTAATGACTCTACCTGGATTTCATTATCTAATTCTCATCACATACCTTGAGGTAGTCACTATGTTTGCCCTTACTTTACAGGTGAATAAATTGAGGCTCAGAGAAGTTAACAAATTTGCCAAGATCCTGCAGCCACAACTGGCAAATGATTGGAGCTTTGGCAGTCCTGTTCGAGAGTCTGTGCTATGAGCCACTGGATACTAATTGCCAGATTTTACTTATATCAAGATTTTCAGGACCTAGAAATGCGAACTGTTATTGAAGGTCCACAGTTTCAGGGGGAAGAAAAACAGTGGTGGCCAAGCAGGGAAGAAGCTCTACCTTAAACTCACTCACGATAGCCCATATGTCAGTCATGTAGGTCCAACACATAGCTGTATTCTCCCCAGAAAGTGAAAGAATATGCTTTTACACAGGGACAGGGAAAGGTCTACCTTGCTTCTAACTCAGAACAGCCAGGGGCTTGGAATTCTGGGGCAAAATGTTTCTCTTTTTCCTACCCTGGAGCTGGAGGGATGGCTTGATTAAATCTCCTATTTTTTGTTGCAAAATGATTATGAAAACAACATCTTCTCACTCAGCTGCTTTATATTTTGTTAGATTTCGAAACACATCTCTGTAGCACCATGATTAAATGAAGACCCACTTCATGGATCCACCATCCTTGGAATTTCTTCTAACTTGATAAATGCATCATAATTTCATACACTGAATTATTGATAGAGAACAGAATTCCACAGTGGAGAGATTTTATATCTGAAAATCACTGTGCATAGGTAAATAAATAAAACCAAATAGGAAATGTATACAGTGTTATCTAAATGCTGTCTGGTTGTCTCCCTGGGCTCCTAAATAAATTAGAGTACTCTCATGACTTGGGGGTGTGACTCTGGCAGACTGCTTGCTTAGCATCAGCAAGGCCCTAGGTTCTATATCTAGCACTGCAGAAAAATTAAAAATAAAAAACAAATAGAGCAGTCTCAGCCTGCATTAGACACGGCATTTACTCCTCATTATTTGGCTCATTCTGCCATAAAGGAAAGATTAATTAATGATCTCCACAGTTCAACATACATCTATCCTTCAGACGTATTCAGTCATCCTGTACTTCATTTTCTTTGTTGCTTTCCAATAGAAGAGGAAACAGGGTGCATATTCCTGTAGAACAATAGATTATTATCCTAATTATAGTTGCGTGGTGTTTTCTACACTTTTACCATTTTATTAAAAACAATTATCTGAGAAGAACCAATCTTTTGCAATACCTACCCTATTGTTCTCATTTCTCTCTGATTCAGATGAGGTCTTTTCAAAGGGTACTTTATTCATAATTATAGACTAGAGAGCAATTGCTTGGAAAACGAGTCCAAGAGATATTTTGTTGAGATTAATTTTTCTTGTACTTCTTGATTCAATTATATTTTTAGTTTTTTAAAACTACTAGCAACTTATTAAATCTATTCCTTTTCTGCCAGTCAAGTATACTATTAACAGCAACCAATGCTATAGCCTGTTTTTACAGAATGGATATTTTAGAAAAGTATGGAAAGTTAAATATGATTGTTTGTTTCATATAATAAACCTATCCATAGAACTTGGATAAGTGGGAGCAGTATGCCTTTAATCCATGTATTTTTCTCTGATTACAGTGAATATTTGAAGGCTATTTTATATAAGATTTCAGTTATCATGGACAAAAAATGTGTGGTGCTGTGCTTATGCTTTTACTTCCTTAAATTTTCTTTTTAGTTTTTTTGAGACGAGGTCTCACTATATAGTTCAGACCTATCTTGAATTCACTCTGCAGCCAAGGCTGGCCTTGAACTCACAGTAGTCCTCCTACCTCAGCGCTCTGAGTGCTGGGATTATAGGCATGTGGTGCCATGCTCGACCCCAGTTTTTGAAATTTTTTTTTACAGTAAGAGCTGGAATCTTACTATGTTTCCCAGAACAGCCTCAAACTCACAGTAATTCTTCTTCCTTAGCATCCAAGGGCTGGGCTTACAGGCATGCACTGCCATTCTTGGCTCCATTTAAAAAAAATAAAACTAAGAGATGCAATCTTAGTATGTTGCCCAGACTGGTCCCAAATTCCTGGGGTCAAAAGATCCTTTTGCTTCAGTTTCCTGAGTAGCTGATGCTGCGGGTGCGTGCTATCCTGAACCAAACTGGTGAAAAGACTGAACAATGTGAAGTAGGGAACAGATGACACATCTGGGTTAGGGGCTTCAAGTGGCAGCACTCTGCAATATAGTGGCAGCAGCATCCATACACAAAACTTCTGTGCTTTCGACTTTCATACTTTCTGGTTGTGTTCCAGAATAATACAATTCACATGAGTGTCAGCACACACACGCGCGCACGCGCACACACACACACACACACACACACACAAATGCATACAGCCCGACACATGAATGCACACAACCTATATTCACTGACACCATACTGACATTTAGGCCCAATATCTATATCAGAATATATATATGTATATATATATACATATATATATATTTTGGAATATATATGTATATATATATATATATATATATATATATATATAGGTGGTTCCTTAAAATAACCTCACCCAGTGACATCGCAGGTTGTATTAGTACTATCTGCACAATGATAAAATCCCCTAATGACTAATTTCCTAGAAATTTTCCCTTTCATTAAGCGATACATGACTGTAATTACTCCTTCACTACCTAGGAGGGACTCCTACATTTGGTATCATATGTTAAACTATTCCTATCTAAGTCAATACCATTTTTTCTGTTGTGTTTTTAAAATGCTGTCTATAATTACATGACCCAACAATTTAAAAGCACAACTGTTGGTAGCAGCGGATAGGAAAGGGTCATAGTGAAGACCATTTGGCCATTAATCTGCAGTGTTCTAGTGGGAAACTGTGTTAGGTTCAGTGCTTCCTGGCCTATTGGGAGAAAAGCTCTCTCCACTCTTGCATTGCTGCTTCCATGTAGACCTCAGAGACTCAATTGCATGGAGTCCCCTCAGCAGCTCTCGAAATTCCAGTGATGACCATTTGTCCATCTTGTCTCCTGCCCTGGCCTGTAAATTCTGGGACTATGGCTTCAACCTCTGGACTGAGCCCTGTGCATGGTCTGTTAGTGAGAGTTCTCAGTGGAGTGGTAAGCCATGCCATCTAAGTGTGACTGGGATCTAAATATGAATGTCTATAAAATGTACTTTACTCTCAGTTTTCTGCTTCATATGTCCAGTAGGTAAACAGAACACAGGGGCACAATCTTTAGAGAAAAATCAAAGGTACAGCTTTCAGCTATTTAAATCAATGGTTGTCTACATTCCTTAACTATTTAATGTAAATACCATTTCAAACCAAGTTGTAATTGCTTTGAATTTCTTCCTAGAGGTGCTCTGTACTTTGAAGATGAGCTTGTTAGAATAATAAGAGAACAGCTCTTACTTTGTCTTCATCTTGGCTGATCTTTCCTTAGATATTGAAATAATTACTATTTGAAAACCGTACTAAAAATTCGTGTTCATCCTTGAAAACATAAAAAGCAAAAGTAATTTTAATAGCCTTTCTAATCCTACCATGCAAAAAATAACTATGATTAGAACTACTGCACTGGAGTTTTTCCTATGCTAATAAGTCCACATAAAAACATGGGTGATTTGAAAATTGAGATTCTACTGCATACAAAAAATATTTTATTTAACAGTATTTTGTGCTCTTTCTTGAAAAGGGCCTTTGTGACAACTCACTTTTGGGACTTCTCCTGTCTCTCAAGAACTCTCTCAATAAACCTTTCTTACTCTTCACAGATATTTTATATATATATATATATATATATATATATATATATATGAACATCTTTGCATATCCATAAAAAGACTGAAATAACATTTTCTGTGGTTCTATGGGATTCCACTATAAAGATGACTCATAATTTGTTTCACCAGTCTTTTATCATTGCCTGTGTAGGTTATTTTCATCTTTCAGTATTATTTCAGTATTACAAGCAAAATAGTGACAAAAATCCTCATGTAAACATCTTTGCATACATATGAAATTATTTCCTTTAAATACTCTGAAGGGAATTGTGAGATCACCATACTTACTCATGTTAAAGCACTAGAGAATTATTTCCCAAATACCTTCTGGAAAAGATGTATCAATCTCACCCTTATCTCAGTAGTAAAGTGTCTATTTTCTTACATTTTCACCAGCAATGGGTGTTCTCATTCTTTACAACTATAACCAAAATAATTGGCAAAAGACGCAAGGGAATTTATTCAAAATCAACTGTGATGTAGTTTCTGCTGAATTTCCCCAAGTGACCCCACATGCTTTACTTTAGAATCTTCCTTTTAGGAAACATATGGCAAAACCACTTCCAGGAGGTCTTGTCTGGATTTATTCTGTTCCCACTCATATGCAAGCCTTCCTTTTTCTATCTTTTGCCAACTCTTGGTACTATTTTTCTCTCATTGCTGGGACAAAATACCCAATTCCCAAAATTAAGGAAGTAAACGTTTATTTATCTCACAGTTTTGGAAGTTTCAGTCCATATTCAGCTGGCTCCAAGGCAGAGTGGCACATGGCAGAGGGCAACAATTCATAGTGACTGGAATACAGCTAAAGCAACAAGAGTAAAAAGGGAAGGAGCACAGGGAGAAGACTTTGTCCCTTACAGTGTATATAAACCATGCCCACCTAGGGTGGGTGTAGCACTCATATCCATAATCCCAGCATTGGGCCATTAATTAATCACAAATTCTAGAAGCCTCCTCCCATAACTGGCATGAGGCTTTGGGGGGACATCCAAATTCAAACCATAATGTATTTCATTGAATTTTTGCCAATTTAATAGACAGCCATGCTGGTTGAATACTTAGTGATATCAACCATAGATGGGAAATTGCCACTTTTACAGCCCATGGGTAGTTCCTAACATTGTGATTAGCATTTTCTGCCAAGACTTCTTGTTGTTCTCTGGCTCAAGGAGGTCAGATATGGTGAAAGCCTTCAGGCACTGTTGCTGCATTTGTCCCAGGAGATTTGACTCACAGTGACAGGTGACAGTGTTCTGTAATGCCTTCTAGCCTTGGTTTGCTTGCAAAGGACATTTGGTATTCAACTTCGATGTGAAAATGGTCTGTGCTGACAGCCCTAAAGTCTGGTGGTAGGTAGGTTTTTCTCTGTTTTAAATGAATGGAGAGTGCCATAAAAAGAGTGGATCAGCACTTGATCAGGTTCTCTGGGGTCACGAAGGTATGAACAATGGACAGTGTTACAGTTAAATTTAATTGTAAGCTTGATTGGCTTAGGAGCCACCTAGAAAAATTAAGAAAGTATACTACTGGGTGTGTCTGGGTAGGTTACAGAGGCATAAACTTGGATACCTTTTCTTGCCCCTGGAGCCTTGTTCTCTGATGATGTTCCCCTGCTCTGATGCTGTTCCCATGCTCTCCTTCCTGGCCACCATGAGACAAATAGTTTTGCTTATCATGCCCTTCCCCCATGATGTCCCTGCCTTGGAACCAGGCAACCATTGACTGAATCTTCTGAAACTAAGAGCCAAATTAAACCTCTCCTTTAAGTAGTAGGTGTCAAGTATTTGGTTCCAGCACTGGGAAAGTATTGGCAGATTTGAGTCTTAATTTGAAAGGTTGATGGCTCACATTTTCTACAACCATCTTATGATATTGTGATTGATGCCTGTTTAGTAGACTTCTGGGAACTGGTGAAGAATTCAGTGACTAGAATTCTGCAGTATTGTCTCTATTAACAAATGCTCTTCAAATTTGAGACAGTTTTTTGGTATACATTACAAACAAGATTTTGACTTAGTACTTTGTGATTAGAATCCCTGTGGTAGAAACCAAGATTGCAAACTTAAGGATTGCCACAGGTGCTTGGGAAGAATTTTCAAATTTGAAAAGAGCTCCCTTAAAACCATTACATATATATATATATATATATATATATGCTGAACACTTACTTTTCAAAGACATTTGTTAATGGCATTTGGGTGGGATTTTGGAAGGTAGTGAGGTCATTAAGATGGAGTATGCAAGATGGCATTAGCACCATTATAAGAAGAGGAGAGATTCAGCTAGCATGTTTGCTGGGTCTTGCAAGTTGATACTCTTTACCATGTTATAACATAGCAAGAAGACCCACACCAGATGCCAAACTGGCCTGTCACCCTGCCTGTATCTAAAAAATGTTGAAACATAGCAAGTCCTGACACCTGGAAGTGATCACTCAGTTTTTCCCTTCTTACCTGATAACAATTCCATCTTTCCTGGTATGGCTAAAATTTAAGAACCTAGGCTTTGGGCCGAGCAAACTCCAAAGTTACAACAACTCAGTTACAGAGCAGAAGACATGAAAGCTTAGAGTTCTTTTTGGAAAGGCCTAGGGCTTACATTTTCCATGAGCCTCTCTTTGAATGCCTAGACATTAAATTATGATTGTTATCTATTCAGTTAGTTGCTATGTGTGCCCAAACTTTTTTGCATGTACTGAAAGACTCTTGCAGGAATAAGAGAGTGTAAACGTATTACACAGGGAGGAAGAAGGTGCTTAAAGAAGGAATTTCCAGGCAGAGAAAACACTGTAAGTAAAGACAGGATAAGGTGTGGCACTTTCAGAGAATGGTGAGACAACTAGCATAGTTGGAGCATAAGAAGGGTGCAGGCGAGGCAAAAGTAAATGGTGCAAATAAAGAAAGATGTGTTTGAAAGTGAGGCTGCCACCAGACTGTACAGGTCTTAAATGCTATCCTTAGGAGCTCAAACTTTGCATTGGAACAAAAAACAGAGACACTGGTTTTTTAATTAAAGTATTTATTTTATTGTTGCTTGCTTTTTTAATTTTAATTTTTATTGACACATATTTATAGTATATAATGATTGCATTCCTTGTAAGTAGTTGCATCAAGTACATAATACATCTTAATTCTTTGTTTTTTTCATCTTCTTCCCTTCACTTTTTTTCTCCTCCTCCATCTCTTGGTCACCATTTATTGGTAAAATAGCTGTCTCTTTATTTCCCATTATATGTCCTTATTTTGTGCTTTAATTATTTGATTTTGGTTAGATCTGGAACTTACAGCAAGATTATAACTCTGGAAGTAATGTGGAAAATTGATTCATGTCTTTGTAGAAGCAGCAGGACAGTGTTTCCATCACTGGACAGATAGCAAGGCAAAGCTTTTGACAGAGTCTGGAGTCAGAGAAAGTCAGGCTCTGTGAACCATTCTCAGTACCATTAGAAAAGACTCTTTGAAGGCATGAAAGGCAATATTACCAGAAGCACTGTGACTCGACGGTCATAAACTTGAGCTCTGTGGTCAGGTTTCCTATGTTTAAAGCCTGATTCTTAACTTAGCTGTGGAACCCTGGGAGAAATTACACAACTTATCAGAAATGTAGGTTTCCTATGTAGGGAAAGGACTAATGATTTTACCTGCCTCAGAGCTGGTGTGAGGCAAACACTGTATTAAGTATTTGCAGCTATTATTATTACTATTACTAGTATTAGTATTAACTGAGGTTAGGTATTTATTTGCATTTATTTAAGAAGTAAATCTCAAGTTCCTTGCTCCTTTACGCTTCCTGAGGCCTCTCCTCTTTTCCTCTCCTTTCCACAGCCATTGCCAGAGACTCAGGTAAACAACACTGCATTGATTTCCTATAAGCCCGTGGCTCCCCTTTCGTTGAAGAAAGTACAATGAAAAGCAGTAAGTCTGGGGAATGAATTGCACACTAATAGAATTCTGCATATGGATATGATTCTTAGGTAATTAATATGTTTGGGGATACAGACAGGTCTGGTGACAAGATGAAAGAAAGTTGCCAGACAAGACTGCTTATATGACAACTCCAAGTCCTATATTGAGGGATATGGAGTTATTATTCTGGCATTGGGGATAGTTCTGTGTAAAGCAAGAGTCTGGAAAGCAGGGGTGCATTCCCATACAAAAAGCTTGGTCAGATGGACACTGGGGCCAGTGAGGTGGTGCACAAGACTGGAACCAGTAAACTGTCAAACTCTGCTGGAGATCTAAGAAGCAAAATAGGGTTTAAGTAGAGAAATTCCCTATGAGAGAGCCAAAGAGCTCTTCCAACGGAGCATGATGGATTCTGGAGACAACAGCCAAGTTTCAAACACAAAAGCTGAGGGACAGGGCCTGAGCCCCTGGGTGAAGTTTATTGAATAAATGGATGCTGCCTTGATGCTGCTGGATCACACTGAGGTGTTGTGTAGTGCTGAGATTAATGGGCTACGGAGGAGGGAAGAGGATGAATTATTAATTTAGACTTAGTGCTCCCAAGATGCAATAAGTAGAAAGAAAATATTAGTAGATATTTCAATGAAACAGAAGTAACTTGCTAATAAGACCCCTGCTCTTTAGTTTCTTTCCTTAGCCTAATCATGTTCACCCTCATTATCATAAACCTTTTTGAGGACTTGGATGACATGATAATCTGATTGGAAACAATGCAAAGATGAGAACTGAGATTTCCAAAACTTTTAAAAAATATTAGCTTAAATAAATGCAAGGTGTGGGCCTGCCTCCAAAAATCAATGGCACAATTTCAAGACAAAGGAGAATGTGACATAACAGGGATATATAGGAAAAAGAAAAAGCTGGAGGGCTCTTAGTTCACTAAGTATCATACTTGTCAGCAGTATGATGTTGCTGCCCTAACACTTCATGTCTTTGTGGACCTTGGCTGTATTAATAGAAGTACAGTAAGTTGACCAATGGAAATTGACTTTTATCCTTTGAAAATAGCAATGGGGTGTGGTACAGCTTAACTTCACGCAGAAGACAAGAGAAATTTGGCCTCTGTGCAGATCGAACTGCATTTAGAGGTTTATGCTTAGTTCTGCATGATATACTATAAGAAGAATTTTGAAAAACATGCACAGATAATTCCTATTATAATGTAGAGATTCACTACATTCTCAGAGAAGAAAAAGATGACTAAACTCCTGACTTAAGGATGTGTGAACCATCTTGAAATAACAGAGGACTTATGAGCTGGGAAAGGAGTTGTTCTCTATAAAGTTTCAGAAAGTACAAAAAGGACAAATTAGTGGGAAAAATTAGCAGGAGCAGTAAATTTGCATTACATATAAAGAAAAGTTTTTATAGTTAAGACTTCTGGACTGCAAAAACAGACAATGAACTCTTCATCAAGTCTTTGAGTAGAAGCTTTACTGTACTGTGCTGTAGAGAGCTTTTAGGAATTGGAAAAGATCTGAACACATTTATCACTTAGTTTCCTTGCAACTCAGAGACTCCATCGGGTTAAAACTGAACTAAAACAAGTGCACTTCTGCTGCAGAAAAGAGCTTTTTCACATCCCAACCTTTTGTTTTAGTGTCAAGGTGATGATTGTGAGATATCAGAAAAGCAACTCTGCTGGATTGTTTTTTTAATTTTAGTTTATTTTAAAGAGGTAAAATTAAACACAACAAAACAGAAAAACATACAACATAAGAAAGCAATGTAAGTGACATAAATTTTAAAGCAAGACAACCAGAGATCTTCACTATCTATCATATTGTCTCTTGTTTTCTTCCAAATAGTTGTCCACATCTTCACATACAGAGAATTCATACAAAACAACATATTATAAAATTGATCCGAACAGGATGAGGAAGGAGTTTTAGGTCTTCAAGATCAGACAATAGGGAAGTCAATAATGGCTGTCACAGTGTCTCTCATTCTCTTCAAAATAGCTGTCCATAATTTCATGTATGTTGAAATTAGACAAAACAAAACAGTCTAAAATCACTGAACAAAGAATAATAGTATTGCTGGATTTCACATCATGACACTATGGAATCAGCACTGAGTACTGTAGTGTCTCTTTTTCTTCGAAGTAGTTGTTCATTTCATCATGCATTATATAATCAGTTCTCATAAACTGTTTATTAGTTCTACGCATGCATGAGTCTCTACATGTATTTCTCTCCTTTGTGTATTAGATGGAAAGAAAAAAACAAAGCAAGACAAAACAAAACAAATTCCTAGAAAAACATGAAAAAGAATGTCATATAAAAACACAGTACAAGGTGATCTACAATGGTTACTGTGCTTTCTCTTGATATCTTCAATAGAATTGTCTATTTCTGTCAGGCATAGTATAATTGAATATAGCAGTACATAACAATATTAATAAAAATGAAACATTGTAAACAATGCAAGACTTCAAAAGCAGGTAATAATCAAACCAGAGTGGGTATTCTAGTGAATGTTGTCATATTCAGTGCAGTTGCCTATACGCTCAGACTTAATACTATCAATCATAATAGATTCATATAAAATCTGTCAATATAAAACAGTACTCTAACAAACCAGATTCAAAGAGGTCAGTCATCATAAGACAGTGTAAGTTATTCAGGGCTTCAGATTAAGTTGACAGGAAATTAATGATGATTGCTACACTATATCTTGCTATTTTTGTGATAACTGTCTGTGCCCTCAAGTTTAGTACAAGTAGATAAACCGCAACAGAATGTAATCCATGTGAACAGAGCAGTGTGAGTAATGTGGGTTTTAAATTCTGATACACTATTAACAATATCCTCTGCCTTCCTTTTTTAGACTATTCCTCCTCTTTCACTACCACAGAGTGCACTGTGCATTTTGGGTCCCACCAACTCCCTCAGTTTTCAGATTGGGGGGGCAACCTGCCTTTTACCTAAGTGATTCTGAACCTTCTCATTCCTGGACTTGATCTCAAGTTGTATTACTTTACCTACAAAAGCCTCAAGGTTTTCCTTCGTTATAGCTGAGCATTTCTCTACTGCACATAAATATCATGTCTTTCCAACCTATCTGCAGGTGCTGGTCAAGTTGCCCCTATTTCTCTCTGGTTCCCTGTCACATAGAGCACTGCTTTCTCAAATTTGATTTTCAGTATAAACCCTTTTTCAGGTTAATTATATTTCCTATATAGAGCATCTTGATGGACACTACCTCCTGATCTACGCTGTCTGTTTCTTTTTGTTAGTGTATCAGTGCCATCTATGTTAGAGATTATAGCCAACCTTCTCTTCCTCATTTCTGCTATGCTATTTTTCTGCCATTGGTTGTCTACTTTTCTCCTTCATTCCACTGTCTGCCCTGTTCATTGAGGCCTCTCTGCCACCATTCCTGAAGTCCTGGTATTTTTTTTTCTCTCTCAAGAATGTCCTTCAGTATTCTCTGTAGGGTTGGATTGGTGGTCATGAATTCCCCCAGTTCCTCTTTGTCATGGAAGCATCTTGTTTCTCCATTAATTTTTAGAGACAGTTTTGTAGGGTACATCAATCTGAGATAGAGATTATTTTCTTTCAGGGCTTGGAATACTTTGCTCCAAGCTCTTCTCGATTTGATGGTCTGTGTTGAGGAGTTTGCTGTAATTTTGATGTGTTTTCCTTTATAGATGATCTGTTTCTTTTCTCTGCCAGCTTTTAATATTCTGTTCTTGTATTGAATTTCTGGGATCTTGATTATTATATGTCTGGGTGTAGCTCTACTTTGGTTGTAGGTGGCTGGGGTTCTGTATGCTTCATACATCTGCATATCATTTCTTTTTCCTATGCTTGGGAAGTTTTCCTTAATTATTTCTGTGAATAGCCTTTGTAGTTCCTTTGTTTTACCCCTGTCTCTTCAGTCACATTTCTTATTCTTAAGCTACATATCCTCTTGTCGTCTTCTAGCCTTTGTATTGTTACTGCCTGTTTCTTTGTTATTTTTAAGAGATCTTTCCTTTCATGATCACACATTTCAAACCTGTCTTCAAGTTTTGATAGGCTATCCTTAGTTTCTTTCAAGTAGTTTTGCCAGATTTCAATGGAGTTTTTAATTTCCTGGTTATTTCCTTGAATCTGCTTCATGTATTCTAGGTTTTCTTTATATTCTTCATCTTACATTTCTCTCTTTTTTGTGTTCCTCCATTCTTCCATCTGTGTCTTCTTTACAGGTGCTTTGCATTTCTTTTATTAATCTTCTTATATCTTGCTTTACTTGAATGTGTATTTCAGTTTTGAGTTCATCTATGAGGTCATGAATATATCTATTTCTGCTGAGGCCATGTCTGATATTGCATGTTTGCTGCCCTCACTCTCTTTTGTATTTACCTCTCCTGGATCAATATTCACAGGGCTGGAAGCTGTGGCTTTTTCTTATTTCTTTCTTTGGTCATGTTTCTGATTTCTTCCATACAGCTATATAGTGGAGGTCCCAGCCCCTTTCCTTGTTTGTTACGGTTCTTCTGAAGTGCATTGGTGATTTCTGCCCTCTCCAGTTTGCTGTTGGTCACTCAGGTGCAATCAGGGGCAGCGTATGCTAGCCTCTCCCCTCTGAGCCTGTCAACCAGCGGGAGCCTTCAGCACATTAGTGTGTGTCCTGTGTACCAAATCATTTTGGACATTTTATTGTGTCCCAGCCAGGTGCATGCCCCCACCCAAACAGATCCCACCAATCTGTTCTTGGCCAGGAGCAACCAATTGAAGTCACTAACGTTCCATGTTCATGCCCATCCTGCCTGATTCCAACATGTTGTCCAGTTTGTCACCCCTTTCCTGTGGGAGCGTCTTATTCCGAACACTCACTGTAGGATAGTAGGATAGTGCAGAGCCCTCATCGGCTCCATTCTCAGTTGGGCTCTCCAACTCCTGACTTCACCCTGACTTTGGCTCCTGCTAGTCAAGGTGAGAGCAAGTTTCGTTGGTTCTGTGTGTTGCAGCAGGTGCCCTGTACTTTTCCCCAGACATAGAGATCTATTCCTTTCTTAGTTTGTCTAACTTCTGTTTAGTAAACAGTGTTATGTATATAATAATTCTAATTTCTCATTTGGTTTTTTTGCTACATTTAATAGCTTTTCTTTTGCTTCTTTTCCTCCAAAGAGATACCATAGGAGTATTCATAGAGTTCCTCCTGTGAGCTTTCATTAATTTGCTAAAGCTGACTAGGAAAATATCATAGACTTGGCATATTAATTCACAGAAAAATTTTTCACACAGTTCTGGAGGCTGGAAACCCAAGATCAATATGCCGGAAGTTTTGCTTCCTGGCGAGGCCTTATCTTAGTTCCTTCCTCTTTGGTGGGACTCAATACCAGGCTGACAACCACAAGTTAAAAGAAGCAAGTTTTATTTTAGCTCACAGTTTGTAGAGGTTTTTGTTCATAGCCTACTGGCTCAAAGGTAGGATGGCATGGCAGAGGAGAAACAGTGTTGCAGGGAAGCAGGAAGTAGAGAGCCTACCTTTTTTCTGTAACTTTATTTTCCATCCAGGCTACAAGTCTATTGGTTGGTGACATACATACCAAGATTTGGGCTTCCTTCTTCAGTAAATCCATTTAGCCATACCCAGAACTATGGCAATCCAGGGACGACAAATACTTAATCCATATTCACATATACAAGATTGAGCCACTTTGAATAAGCCCCACCTATAAGTCCATCAGGCTTTAGGGAAACATTTACACACAAGCCATAACAAGCTTCCTCTCTTTAGCTTCCAATGGCACTGGGTTCCTGCCTCTTCCCTTGGTCATCTATTTGTATCCCCCCTGGTGACTTTTCCTCTGCTTATTAGGCCCCAAGTAGATTGAATAAGGAGTCCACCCTCCCAGAGTCATTTTAACTTAATTACATCTTTTCAAACCATGTCTACAAATATAGTCACATTCTGAGGTCCTGGGAATTGAGATGTAAACATATGAATTTAAAGTGGACATAAATCAGTCCAACTACATTCTCTGTACTATGGGGGGCACCAAAAAGGCAAGAGATACATGCTTTATCCAGATTGCATATAGTTCACCCATGTGGGTAAGACTGTGATGCAAATAAATCACTAAGGTTCCAAGCCTGTGTGTGTGTACTCAAATAATAATTTTTACTTTGTGAGATCGTTGGCAAAGTGACTGGCTTTTTCTTGTCCTTGGGACAGAAAACATTTGTCTATAGTGCAACTGCAGCCACAGTTCTTGGTGTCCCCCAGTTTTCATGCTTAATAGTGTCCTAAAAACATATCAGTGTTTGAATGTTTGGAAAACTGTTACAGTGATTTGGGTTAAGTTGGGGTTGTTCTATTCTCAGAAACCTAAAAAAATATTGAAAACCAAAGATCATTCATAACATTTTGTACATGTTCTCTGTGTTCTTTTCCCACACAATTGAGCCTCTAGCAATCTAGATGGGAAAAGTAAAAACAATAAATCAGCAACAAAACCATCCAAGATTGGCAAGCTGCTAATTTTGCAGTATGCTGTAATTTCCCTCTGTATTCCATTCACACCATGTTTAAGAGACCTGCATTTATTTTCTCTGTAATCTACAATTTTATTATTTTGTGTGCAATATTCAGTCAGTTTTATAAAGAATGAAGGCAATATAAAAAATTTAAAAAGCAAATTGCAACTGGCAAGTTTATATCACAGTGATATATGTGCACCCATGTTCATAGCTGCACAATTTGTGATAGCTAAATCCTGGAAACAACCAAGATGCCCATCAGCTGCAGAGTGGATGAAAAAGATGTGGTATTTTTACACAATGAAATATTACTCAGCTATAAAAGAGGATGAACTTGAGGCCTTCATAGGCAAATTGAGACAACTTGAGACTATCCTCATTAGTGAAATAAATAAGAATCATATTTTTAAATATCACATTGTGTCTCTAGTGTAAAAAGTGATAAGAACTATAAGAGTAATAAAATCCAAAATGTGTAATTGCTACTGTAAAAAAGAGAGGAAAAGAAAGTGCTCTAAGGGATATAACTGCATGTATGTTTGAGTGTGTAAAATAGATGAGCATATTGCTGAATCTTTGTTGGATATTTGAGCAGAACTGTTTGAGTCTCACTGTTTGAATGTCTACTATGTATCCATTAATTTTGTAACTTGAACAACTACATCCAAGATGACAATATGTAATTTATCAATTAGTGAGTTCTTAGTGATTTTTTCTTTTTTCTTTTAGAATTCTGTATTGTTGCTACCCTTTTATTTTGCTTTTTTTCTCTTTAAATAACATTTATAAAAAATGCATAATTGCTGTTGTAAAAAAGAGAGGAAATAGGAAGTGCTATAAAAGATATAACTGCATGAATATTTAAGTGTATAGGATTGATAACCATACTTCTAAGTTCTTGTTGGATTGTTGAACAGATCTGTTTACAGTCTCACTGCTTGAATGTCTACTTAGTATGCTCTAACCTTGTAATTTGAGCAACTATTTCTAAAAGGACAGTATGTAATTTATCAACCAGTGATCTCTTACTGTTTATCCTTTTTTTGAAATTCTGTAATATTTCTACCTTTTTTTCTCTTTAAATAAAAAAAAATTTTAAAAAAGCAATTTGCATAAACTGCTGCACCCAAAGGAGGTAATGGTTTTGAAACAGCTGGCATCCAATTGTGACCCTTCAAAAGGCCTACTTAGTGACTGCTTAGCATTCTGTAGTAGATGCAGAGATGGCAGGATTTGGGGATTTGATGGAGAATGTACAAAATTCTGGCTGTGTGAAGGAGAAGCAGCCGTCTTCCCTATCGGAGATGGAGACTGCCAGCCTTTGGTATGGTACCTTGGAGACCCCCACCCTCTTCTCAAGGGTACAATCTACTGAATATGGGACTGCAGGACACCACAGCCAGCCATTTTGAACAAAGACATGCCAAGGTCTTTGAATAGAACCTTACCAAGCAGGCCTAACATTTCATTTCCAGTGTGAATGGATTCACACAGCTTTGGGTAGCTGATTTTCCTTAGCAACTCAGTAGCAACTTCTTTGAGGTCATGATCTTAATTACAAATGGCCTCAGTTCAAGAGGCACTCTGGCACTTTGTGAAGAATATTTTAAATAAGATTTTGGAATAAAGATTTGTACTGATTTAATTACCTTTTGTCAAAGGAAATAGTATCCAAGCCTCATACCTTTCCTATGGGCACATTTTTAAACAAGTAACTGATAACAAAACAGCCATTTCCTCCTTCCTCCTGCCCAGGCTGCTGTCTATCCTCCTCTTTGCCTGGCCAACATGGGGGTTCTCTTGGTCACTTTTTATACCTCTGATGCATAGAAATAATCTAATGATTATGGAGCAGCTAATAGGACAATATGAGAATATGTCTATTGGACAAACCTTATGAGAACTTGAACTAAAAGCAAAGGAAAAATATTTGCTGCTTAACAAACTACTATCAAAACTTAGAAATTATCTGCTCTACTTGTAGCATAAATACTCTTTAGAAGTGGTGTCAAACCTATGGCATGAGGACCACCGTCAACTGCTATCATTGATAACTCTGAAAGGTTCACCATCACTGGTCCAGAGCATAAAGAAAAATACAGTGATGGTAGTCACTCTTTATGGTAACAGGTTTTCAGCTGTTTTCAAAGCACTCTCACATACTAGATTTCATCTAATCTCCATAAGAACCCTAAAGGAGAATAGAAAAAAAAAAGTATTGTCTCCATTTTGTAGGTGGGGAAACCTACTCATCCCATAGGGAACATTCATACACACAGTTGGCGCACAGGAGAGGGCAAAAATAGTGAATTTCAGAATCACAGAATATGGAAGGGCAGAGACAAAAGCTAGAGATCAAAATCAGTGCTTTGTTTTAAGAACAGAAGAATGATCAGTGGCTATTTCCTTATTTATTCCTTTATTTAAAAAAAATCACAAAATACACAGAATGATCACAGCTTGATTACCAACCAAGAGAAAAATCACAGTTACAGAAAAACTAACTTCAACAGGGAACTAATAGAATTAGTAGTAAAATCATCCTAGCTATGTAAAGTATATATATATATATATCTTTTTTCTTCTCCCTTCTTTTCTGCCTTTCCTTATCTGAGTTATTTTCCCTGAAGATTTTGGATCTTATTTACTTTTTCAGTTTCTTACAGTAGGGAGACAATACTTACACTAGGAAGACAATTATACATGTGAGTTTGATTTATTTCACTTATGAGTATGGTCTCAAGTCGCATCCCTTTACCTATAAAAGCCTCAGTGTGATCCTTCTTTATAGCCAAGTAGTGCTCCATTTTATTGCGTGTCTATATCTAGCAATCTGAGTAACTCTTTTAAAGATAACTATGCAAAATAACAACCTTCATTAAGTTCTTATCACTTTGTTTTGAAAACCTATATTGTTATTGTTAAGGGTTTTTTGTTAATGTTATTTATTTGTATCTTTTGTTTCTCATTTCTCTTGTATTTTTGTTTTTGTTTTTCCCTCTATTACAGACAAGGATAGATGTACATTCATAGGCTTATATATGCCTAGAATTTCACCAAAAGTGTTTACAGGAATTGATTTTATTATGTGTAATTGTATGAACAGCTATTTTTCAGAAAACAAGACATTATAGCAGACATTGCTCATTTCATATCATCTTGTTTTGAAGTCCTACAGTGCTTTTACTCTTTTGATTGGTTTTATACTGTTGTGTTTTATTTGATTTTATTATGTGTGATAGTATGGATTGAAGAATACGAGACATTATAGTAACCATTGTTAATTTCCTGTTATCTTGTTTTGAATTTCTGTAATGATCTTGTTCTTTTGTTTTGATTGGTTTTATTCTGTTTTCTATCATTTGATTTCAGTATGTGTGAAGGTATGGACAGCTATTTTGAAGAGAACTGGAGACATGATGGTAGCCATTGTTGATTTCCTATTGTCTTGTTTTGAAGTCCCATAATGCTTTCATTCTTTTGTTTTGATTGGTTTTATACTATTTTGTTTTTTTTGAACTTATTTGTGTGAAGGTATGGAGAAC
Organism: Hydrochoerus hydrochaeris; assembly: GCA_004027455.1. Taxonomy (NCBI): domain Eukaryota; kingdom Metazoa; phylum Chordata; class Mammalia; order Rodentia; family Hydrochaeridae; genus Hydrochoerus; species Hydrochoerus hydrochaeris. The sequence goes on along the minus strand of PVLA01000843.1, from coordinate 336,559 downwards.
TATTTAAAAGAAAACAAGAGACATTATGGTAGCCACTGTTGGTTTCCTGTTGTCTTGTTTTGAAATTTTGTGTGTCTTGCATTGTTCTGTTCTGTTTTGTTTTGTTTTATTCTCTTTAAAATAAAATTCAAAAACTAATATCAAACCACATGAAAGACTCTGCACCAAAGAGTCAGAAGATAACTGTTGTTTATTATGCTAGCAGGCTGATGGGAATCTCAGTTCCATATCATCAGCACTGAGGCAGTTTCAGGTTCATTTTAAATACAGTTTGCAAGTAGGACCATCCTGGAGATGAGGAGAGGAGATTCAAGCAGAGCAAGCAGAGTTAAAAAGTCTCTTTGACTGGGTTCCTTCACCCCAACCAAAGTCCTTGAAGCAAGTTAGAAGCAATGTATTTCTTAATTAAAAGAAACATAAGCTGAGAATAGTCAAAGTGGCCCAATGCACTATCAAAAGAAAAGCAGCTGGAGCCAGGCAGTCAAGGCTGAAGGAAGCAGGCTGGCTACGTGACAGGGAACAGGAGCATAGGCAGAGGCTACCATTTGGTCTTAACTTGCTGTGACATGTCTGTAAGTTTATTATTGTATAAGTGGGCCCTTACACTCTGATTGTGCCCCAACAACACCATATGAACTTCCAACAGTTGCTAAGGAGGAAAACCAGAGTTGTATCACTTGTGTTTAAATAGATCACAAATGCAATCAAACAAATCTCCTTGAAGTTCTAGGTTTCTTCTGGCACCAGCATCTTTCCTGTTCCCCAAGGGGCTCTTTGGAAGGGAAGAAAGGGAGATGCAAAGAAAAGAGACATGCTCTGTAATTAAACTGGTAAGTATTTTTCTTTAAGAAAAAAAATATTGCTTCTTAATATTTGATTTCGCAAGTTCAATATCAGCACAAGTGCCAGAGAATCCGTTCTTGTTTTGGGAAGGGCACTGCTTTTGAGGCCAAGAGGGAATATTAATGATCTCATAAAGGGTGGCTCTTTTACATATATCTTGTTTGCAAAAATACAACCTAGACTGCCACCATTTTGCTACAGTCCCTTTGCAGAAATTAAATGGTGGCTTAAATGAAAACTTTTAGATCAGGCATATTCTTGCTCTCTGTCATTACCTTTGGCTTCTTCCTAACTTGCTTGTTGATGTTGGATGTGTTGATAGCTAAAATAACCAGAAGAGGATTTTCCTCCTCGATTTTAACCTGTAGTATTTAAAATACTCCAAAAGACACAGGCATATAGCACTCTTTCTTACAAAACACATTTCATTCTCACCTGGTAATTATAATTATATTTGTAAGAAATGCAGAGGGGAGAAACCTCAAAAGCAGAAGCTAATTTTAGCGTAGACAAAAGATGAAATAAAAATCTTAGTAGCTATCCTACAATGAACCTCAGGGGAATAATTTTGCTTCTTTTCTGTGACTCCCACCCCCATTTATTTACCAGGGCCATGCTACAAATACAATCTCAAACTAATGCTGTCTAATTTTCTTTAGCGATTAATTTAAACTGCAGAAGCTTGAGGGTGTGCTACAAATGCACCAAAATCAATTCTAAAGGTTTGCCATGCTGTTTTCTGCCGATTGATGGCGAATCGTGCGGATGTTGATTTTTTTTCCCATAATGATGACATCATCACTGGCGAAGTAGTTTGCTGAGGGGAAAACATTGCTGTCATAGGAAGTTCTCTTTCTCTGTAGGAGTGTGAGCAAATCTAGGTCAGTATGGCTACCAATTGTTGATCCAATGCTGCAAAGCATTCAGAAGGGATCTTACTCCAAATGAATTTTGACTTTCTATTAGGCATATAGACTACCATTTAGATGTTACCAGGTCTTTCTGATTTCCCATTTGCACTTCTCTCCGGTGTTCTTAATCTAGAAAAATGTGTGAATAACAGCATATTTTAAATGGCAACCTTCATTTTCAGGCAGTAGTTTCTTTTCTTCCTTCCTTCTGGCCCTCCCTTGGGTGCTCGACCCTCTGTTGCCTTCTCTTCTCTCCCCTCCTATCTGCTCCCTTCCCTTCCATTCCCTCACTCCTTTTCTTCTTGCCATCTTTTTTCCTTCCTTTCTATGCATCATACACTTAAACTGCTAGCAACAATTCGGAAAAGGAACTCAGGGGCACCACACCTCAGGGTTTTTTTTGGTTCTTGATGCCTTTTTGACTCTTCAAAATGCCAGGTATATTCTCACAGTGTTGCAAACACTTGGCACATGATGTTTTATGCTCTGCCTTTTCTAATTAGCATTACTTCATGCTGATATTTCCATACATTGAAACACGCCACTTGCTTGATGCCCTAATGGCTGCTGGTCTTACTGGTGGACATTTGGGCTGTCTTCACTTTTCTTCTGTTATAAACCGCTTTGCTATAAATGTCCTTGTAGGGCTATATATATATACTTTTTTTTAAAGTGAAAAACAATAAAAGCAATGATACAAAATTTCAAAATGAGATTGTAGGAGAGTAACAATGGTTAATGCATTGCATACTGTCATCTTCAAAATAGTTGCTCAGATTACAAAACATAGGCATGAAAAATTGATCAAACAATATAAAGCGCAAACTTTGTTTTCAGTATACTAAGAGAAATTAGTAGTGTAACTATCTTATATATGTATAGTTTTCATTTTCAGTATGCTAAGAGAAATTAGTAGTGTAACTAACATATGTATATATGTAATTTTCATTTTCCTTTCTTTCTTTTCTCCTTTCCCTCATGTTAGTTTCTCTTTCCTTTTGAACAATTTCTTCCCATTTCATAATATCTATTTTACATTTTGGATCTTATTTACTCTTTTAACTTCTTATACTAGGGAAACAACATGATGTTTCCACATACAAGTCTGATTTATTTCACTTGTGAGTGTGGTCTCAACTTACATTACCTATAAAACTCTCAGGTTTATCCTTCTTTATAGCTGAATAGTATTCCATTGTATAAAAAGACCTTATCTTTTTTTATTCATTCCTTGGTTGATGGGAATTTGGATCATTTCCAAGATTTAGCTATTGCAAATTGTGCTGCTATAAACATGGGTGCACATAAGTCTCTGTTTTATGACATTTTTAATTCTTCTGGAAAATACTCAGAAGGGGAATATCTAGGTCACATGGGACCTACAATCCTGATATTTTTGAGAAATCTCCACACTGATTTCCACAGTGACCGTAACAGTGTACATTTCCATCAACAGTGGAGAAGGGTTTCTTTTTTTCTGCAGCCTTTACAGCATTTGTTATTGGTTGATTTCTTGATGACAGCCAATCTCCTTGTGTGAGATAGAATCTCAGTGTTGTTTTAATTTGCATCTTTTGATTGACCACTGATATTGAGCATTTTTTCATATATTTATTTGTCACTTGTATTTCTTCTTCTGAGGAGTGTGTATTCATCTCAGATGCCTATTTTTGGGTTAGGTCTTTGAATTTTACAGTCTTATTTTTTTCAATGCTTTATATATTCTAGATATAAGTCTATAAGGCTGTATGATTTTATCTTTTGGATTTTTCCTTGGGATATAGTCTCATACATGAAATTACCAAGTCAAAGGAGACACATCATTACAGAGCTCTAATATAGACCTCTGAACCATTCAGTAGCTCCCACCTAAATCCTCTGTGCACAAGGATATCCAGAAATTCTATTCAGTCAAGCTAAACTGTTTCATTTTTTTCTTAACAAAACATTGTTTTTCTTTTTTTATAGTTTTAGAGAATTTTTTTCACTGTGATATTTTTACTTTCTTATCCAGAATTAAAATACTAATTAGTGAGTGCTAGGGAAATGACCAGATCTTTTGAGAAAGAATAAACCCATTAAATGTTCATTTGAAAAATGAAGGATTTCATTAGCACCCCATGGCTAGCCAGTGTGAGCCAGCTCATAACCCGTGCTCACCACACACAGGATGAATCTCTGTGAGAGCCTCCTGTGGACTTGTCTGGGACTGTCTGATATCATTTTTCTGTTCAGACTGTTTTCTGTGCACTCAATTATTCATTCTACCAACGTTTGTTGACTGCACCCGACTTGCTGAGAGCATCCTCTGTGCTGTGCCAGGCTTTACATGGCAGCTCCAGGTTACACATGGCTGGTTAAGGCTGCCAGGACAAATGGCGGCTAAGCTGCACCTTTAGGCACAGCTGGCCAAGTGCTGGCAAGCACAGCCTTCACCCTGAACAGTGCACCATTTATATAATATTTTAAAATTGCAGACACAATTATTTACATGCTGAGTTCCATACCTTTGCAAGAGCTCAAGCTGTCAGCATAATATATCTCATTACAACCAACACTAGGCATGGAAAAGATTACTTTTCAAGGTTGTGAGTGCAAAACATCAATTAGTTATAGGAGAGAACAGTTAGCTGGCATGTGTTGGTGATTTTGCACCTTTGGGAGGGAGGAAAATGGAATTACTTAATCTTTTGTAGTTGAATCAAATGAAAAAGGAGACAGCAAAACCATTCAATTTGGGCTAGTTGATTCTTTAATCAGCCAAATAATTCCATGCCTCTCAATTAAGGATAGCACACAGTGAACAGAGGACAGAGACAGCCACGAAGGTGGCCTTTTCAATATGCCTTCAATATTCACTCACAACGTAACCACACGCAGCCAGGAGGTTCCAGAAGTCAGTAGCAGCTTTCTTGGGCTTCAATCCTCTGAGCTACAGCTGCAGAAAAAATACATTTTTCTTGTGTTAATTTTGATTTTTTTCCTTAAATAAGAGAAAGATCAGATTCAACACACATTGATGGAATCCTCAGCAAGTGTGGGGCCATGGAGCAAAGAGTTGTGGGATTGGCCTGTACAAAATATTTGGAAAGGAGCCCTAAGCCAATGCTCATCCTTGCTCTTTTCTAGAAATGATTGGATTCACTGATTTGGATCTTTGAGAGAATCTGAGAAACACAAACATGAGTTGGGCATTACATGGTGACAAAGAAATGTCATTAATTTTGTTAGCTATGAATATGGCATTTTGATCATCTAAGAAAATGGTTCTATCTTTTTAAAAGGTGTCTGAAAGATGCAATGGTCAAATGTTAGGATTGCAGCCAGCATTTGCTGTAGTATAACACAACACAGCAGCAGGTGGGAGGTGAGTAGATGAAGCCAGTGTGGAAAACGCAGAACTGCTGTTCAAGCTGGATGCTTTGTCAATGGAGCTTCACAGTACTATTTTCTATACTTCTGCATGTTTGGAAAATGTTCCTATTGAAGAAATACTGTTAGAAATGTGATTTAATTAGAACACAGGTGTATTCCTCCTATTCAAGTGACAGGATTTCGGAGGCAGATCCTTTGGGATGGCTAGATTACAAAATTAAGAGCAGCATTGTTTAATGTTATAAGGCTTCACATTTTTTACTGTATGTTGTAAGAAAATATTCTCAACACTGAGCTCTGTAGCCAGCCCACTTAAGAAGTGCAGCCTTATTAAAATTGGACAGGTGCAAAAAATATATAAATCAAAATATGACATTTTAATATTGGTGGGAATGGAGTATGGCAGGAAACCCCATGTTTTGCTAAATAAAGGATAACAGTAAGACCAGCTGCAGACAGAGACAGCTATGGCTGTTTCCTTACATTTGTATGCAATGGTGATGCTATTGCAACTGTTAAGTGGCAAGGTAGTTAATCTGAAAGATATCTTTGTTTAGCAAGTGTATTTGTAAATGCAACATGGTAAGTTTTCAGTTTGGCAAGTGACTGCTGTAAAAGTGAAATAAATTAAAACCCTTCCAAGTTACACAGAGTATATTCCTCGGTGGGGACTCTTATAAAACTTGTTGTTGCTCCTTGGATCTAGGAGAGTATTTTGTTTTGTTGTTTTTTGTCTCTTTACCCCTTTCTGTAAACAATAGGATGGCTTCGTTTATTCAGCTGGGGCTCTCAGGAGTATACAGATGGATTGTTCTATGAGTTGCTGGCACCTGAGTAACTAACTTTGTGTTCTGTGGGACTGTTTTTCACTGAATGATCCCCTCTACACCCCCACCCAATTCAACTTCCCCTCAACTAAGAAAAATCTCCTTTGCATAAGAGAGAATGCCCAGCTGCTGGGGGCTACAGCTCAGTTGTAGAGTACTTGCCTAGCAGCCCAAGGGCCTAAATTTCATCCATAGCACCACAAAGACAGAGAAAGAGGGAGGGAGAGGAGAAAGAGAGGGAGACAGGAGAGAGAGGGAGACAGGAGGGAGAGAGGGAGGAGATGGAGAGAGGAGGGAGAGGAAGGAGAGAGAGGAAGGAGAGAGAGGAAGGAGAGAGAGAGAGAGAGAGAGAGAGAGAGAGAGAGAGAGAGCTCACCTGACTGGTCAGAATGTACCCTGCTTGATGGGCATCTGTAAAGTTGGCTTGTTTACCTAATCAAGAAAAGTCATCATACCAACACTTGGGATTGGGTGGGAGAGTGTTGTTTGTTTGGTCTTCTGAACCTAGACCTGTGCTGATCTGGCAGGATATTTACATGAAGTCTTTCCTAAAACCATGCTAAGAAGGGGAAACAGGTCTCTTAGACTAATCCTTGATATTGACTCATTTCTAAAGTCACAAACTAAGAAGATCTTGAGTTTGACACCAAATTCAGGAAGGTGAAACATGTTTTTCAGATGTTTTAAGGAAACCTATGTCAATATTTAAACTTGAATATGGCCTTCAGCATTTGAGGAATCACTGTTATCCTGCCAATTGAAAAAGAAAAATGATGGCTCTGGCAGTGAGCAGAGACTTGGCCTGGAAACGGCCTTTGGAAAGCAGCCAGACTGCTGGGACCAGCTACTTTGGGCACAGATGAACTTGCTTTGCCAGAATGGATGTCTTCTAGAAATGTTGGCTCACATGTCTGCTTTCATAAATTAAACCATATTTCCCTCATCAGCCTCTGTTATATTTGTTTTCATGTTCAATCTCTGGCTCCTAAGAAGTACTAAAAGTCACCTTTTAGAATGTAGCAACATTTTCTGTTTTACCAGAGTGAAAAAATACGACAAGGCTTCCCTAAAATCGTATATTTTAGGATAAGTGATACTTTTCGAGCGAACCTTGAGAAACACTGCTCCAATTACACCTGAAAAATGAGGCATGTCTATGTGTTGCCTCAGTTGTTAAATATATTCCCTTGCTTACTTCTCCCTGGAAAAATGTTTTCTTTGAAAACCCAAAGGATTAAACTGTCTCTTCTGTAAAGAGCCTTATCATATAAGTAATCTATGTAATGTTTATTTATTCATTCAGTCCAAGGCTGCCAGTGACTGCAGTGTTTGCTCAATATACTTTTTTTTATTTTAAAGGGAATAAAATAAAAGAGGACAGATCTAAGCAGATCAGAACAGAACAATGTAAGCAACACAGCACTTCACAACAAGACAATTAGATATTAACAGTAGCTATCCTAATGTCTCTTTCTTTGAAATAGTTGAGCTTAGCTTTACACACAATAATGTCAAACATAACAAAATAGAATAAAACCAGTCAATAGAATGAAAGTATTGCAAGGCATTCTGAACCAAATAACTGAAGATGAACAATGGCTGCTATATTATCTCATTTTCCATAAAAATTTTGTGTATACAATCATGCATATTAAAATCCAATAAGACATAACGTGATAGAACAGGTGGTAATAAAAAAAACAAGAGCATGGTAGGACTTCAGAGCAAGATGATATTCAATCAACAATGCCTGCCATATTGCTCAATATACTTTTAAGTTCAGCCTACAGAAGAGATATTTTCTGTAGAGCTGAGGCCTCAGGTGGTGGCTGAAGGATAGTTAGACCAGTACCTGTCCCCTCCATAGATAAAGCCACCTAATGACTTGTATTTAAGTGGAACCCATATTCATTACCTCTCTGTCAATTCTTGTTTCCCTGATATTTAAAATTTTATTTTAAAATTTATTTTTAATTGACACATAATAACTATATGCAGTATATAGTTATAGTGCAGTATTTCAATATATGTAGATAGGATATAATAATCAAATTAGGGTAATTAGCATAAACATTTGTAATCTCAAACATTTATAATTTCATTGTGGTGAGAATCCTAAAATCTTTTTAGGCAACTTTGAAATATATAATAATTTATTCACTCTAGTCCTTGTGCTATGCTTTAGAACACTAGCACTGACTGCTCCTTTCTAACTGAAATTTTGTTACCATGAACCAGACTCTCTCTTTTCCTGCTCCGGAGGCTTTGCTAACCACTCTTCTACTTTTCATGTCTATGATATCAATTTTCTCAGCTTCCACATGAGAATAAGATCATGTAGTGTTTGCTTCTTTCTGTGCATAGCTCATTTCACATGATATAATGAGCACTCTTATGGCCACAAATGACAGGGTTTCTTCCTTTTTTATGACTGGAGAGTATTCCATTGTGTGTCTATACCAAAATTTCTTAAAGTTTGATTAATACTATTTCTCATCCTGACCCCATTTATGAATATTTTCTTAATAGTAGGCATATCATATAGTTATTTCTGAATCAAAATAGAATTTAAGGCTTTAGGGATGTCTTTAAGATACGGAAAAAAATGATGTTTAAGTTGTGTTTCATAAGAAGCACCATGTAAAATTCTTTGAGGTTAGGTTTCCAACCTGGAAGCTATAACAAAGTGTTATGTGTCTGTTTAGAGTTCACACTAGCTTCTGTCAAACTCTGCTCCCAGCTATGTTTTCCTGGAACTCTCCAACCCATCTAAAATAGCTTTAATTTGTTGCTATGTATGTTTTTTTTAAAGTACAACTATACTTTAATTTTTAAAAATTACAAAAATTAAAATGGAACCACTGTAAATTCTTCCATCTCTCCAAAGGGTGTGCTTTCCTGATAGCCATATGGAATCTAATCAGTAATTGTGTAAATCCAATTTTCATTTTTAAATGGAATGTGAAATCTGAAAAGATACATAAAATAAATCAATGAAAAATCAAAATCACAATCTGAAATATTCTTAAAGAAATTCTAATGGTGGCAGTAGAACTCATTTACAGGAAATTTTTCTTTATTCATTAGTGGTAACATTTTTAAGTCATAATGTTTGAAAAGTTTAAGATGATTTTTTTTCTGTGTCTGTATAATACTAAGCACCTGGATTAAAATGGAAAAATGTTATTTTTTAGCAGCACAACAACCACTATTTGCAAACATCCATAGCATTAATTGTTCCAGTTAATGGAGGGTATGCAGAAAGAGCCAAGGTTACGTATACCAATATGGCAAGTATACAGTAATAACCCAGGTTTAATTCCCTCCCAAATTAACATGATGCTCATTAGTTTGACAGTGTGTCTATTGGTCCTTCCAGTGAAAACACATACAAAAGACTCTGGCTACATTTTAGATTAAAAAAAAACTTTCAGCACATTAGAATCAATCATTTGTCTCATATTAGTAAATTCACTGTTTTTCTTTCATTCAAAAATTTTTATTTTACTTATAGCATGGTCTTTCCCTATGATTGTGCAGGCACACTGGTAATATGTGCTTTGCAAATGTGATTATGCAAAGAACAAATGAATATTGATTAAACTGAATCATACATTATTATCCAGGATTAGTATATTAAATTAACTCTCAGTTAACAAACAGCATGAATTCAACTAGTTATTTTTCTTTTTGAAACTGCAACTACTTTATTTTTCACTGTTACAAATATTCAGACTTAAGTTTGAAACATCACTTGTTCTGATTTTCTCTTTTTTTTGATTGTAAGTTTTAATGTGCATAAGTAGTTTCCTTAAAGGAAAAGTAAACTTCATTACTCAAACACAACCATTGTTCATATTTGTACTTTCTGGCTTCATTATTGTTTGCACTGAATTTCTGCCTTTTTAAATGTTTACTCGTACTCTGCATTAAGATAGAAACTTAAAAACTAGACTATTTGATTTTCTCTACCTTTTTGATATTTACTTGGCTTGTAGATACTCAATGCAGCACTGCATAAAAATGATCATATTAGAACACCAATTCTTTCATAACTAAACGCATTATTTTTGGAGATTTTTTCCCTAGACTTACTTGAAACTATTCCAGAGATTATAGAGTCTCAAGAAGTACTTGCAGCAATATGAAGCAAAATCACAAATGATTGGGGTAGGGAGAGAATGTAACTTTCAAGATGGTTTGGGTACAGGTAGTAAATCTATGGTAACTGCTAACTACTAACAGGATGCACCAGGTACTTGGCATGTACCATCCCATTTTACCCTGAAGCAATCCGAAGAAATGAGGAATATTGGCATCCTGCTTTCCTGGTGGGGAAATGGAGTCTTAGAGAACTTAAGGGAGTTGTGATGGTTGATTGATTTTGTCAACTTGAGTAAGAGAGGCTCAGTTAAATTGGCTCAGCAATACCCTAAGGTGTGGAAGGCTCACCCTAGGGCAGCTTGTCGCCTTGATAGTATGAAGAGGAACCAAAGCATGGATCTGCTTCTGTTTCTTGGGAGGAATGCCAGTCTTTGCCTTCACCTTAGACATCATCTCCTAGCTTCCAGCGCAGACTCATCAGCTTCCATGGTAGACCCATTGTCCCCCTGATATGGACTTGCATGGGACACCACAATGAGCTCCCAGACCCTTAGACTGAATCCTGTCTCCAGTGCAGATACCCTCTGCACTCTTCCTCCTCCAACTCTGAGGGTGGCCACTGTAAGCCAATCTTGCAAATTCCTATACATTTATATATCCTGTGTTATATCAGTTTCTCTAGTAAAGCACTGACTGATACAGGAGTTATTGAAAATCACACAGCTATACGGAAACATCAGATTTTGAACTCTGGAATTCTGATACTTGAACCTTCGTTAAAACCTAGGCCAGGTAGAAGGACATGGTGCCAAGAAATACTTCTAATGCTCTGAGCATGTTCTGGCCAGGATCTTGAGATTTTAGGCAGTAATAAGCTGTGAAACACAGGCGCTTACAGTAGGAACTTTGAAAGAATTGTCATCTTCAAAATTCACACCTATTACTGCTCCATCAGTTACTTATAAACCAGAATCAAACATTACATCCTTTCTACACCTCCAGTTTTGAGAGAAGTCCTCTGTGTCAACTTGAGAAGATCCAAGCCTTTTATCCCCATGTGTGTCCTTACAAGCATCCTATTTTTTTTGCCCCCTTCCAACCAGTTCTCCCAGAGCAATGTGGAGTGTTAGGGTATAGAAAAGGCATGGCGGCCTCAGAAGAAACATGCTGTCTAAATAGGTCCCTGTTTTCTTCTTGTTGTGATATGAGGACATAGCTTCTTCTCTAGTCTATATCCTGGATAGCCTAGCACAAGGATAGGAGGACTCTTACTCTCCTGGGACAGGAAGATAAGCCATTTTATGTTGGTATCAACCATTACGGTTTCAGTACGAACTAAGAGAGGTAAGTGGGAGGAAGGAAGTGAACAAATTGCTTCTCCTGCCCACCACCCGGAGGACAGCCCTACAGATATGTCTTCTGTAATGGCTGCAGCAGGAGTATGATTTCCCAGTCCCCTCTCTTGAGCCCTCCGTACCCACTCTTTGTATCCAGTAGTAGCCAACGTGTTCCTTCTCAAATACGGATCTGATCACGTCATTATCCTGTTTCAAACCAATCTGTGCCCACCATGGCTGCGCTGTTAATACTTGCCTTTCAGTTCTCACTGTAAAGATCACTGTTTTCGGGATATGCTCCCCACTGCTTCCTACTAGGTGGGAGAATACTAATTCAATTCAAAGTTTTAGTTGTATGTTCCCATTGCACTCTCTCTCTCCTTCAGGATGTTTATCCTACTTTATTGGCATTGCAATCAACCCTTGCTACCCAGAGGGGATTGGTCCTGGGACCCCTGTAGCTAGCAATATCTATGAATGCTTATTATGTTTTGGATCTGCCAAGTCCCCAAAGGCTAGCCTGTGGCCCTATTGGGAGTTGGTAGAAATTTTAGGAAATAGGGTCTTCTGCAAGGAAGTCAGAGTACTGTGTGTGTGTGTGTGGGGGGGGTGCATTCTTGAAAGAGATCCTGGCATCCTGATTCCTCTCTTTTTCCCTCTGTTTGCTTCCTAGGTGCCCTAAAGTGAATAGGCCTCCTTTGCCATGCACATTCTACCATGGTGCTCTGCCTCACCATAGGAACAAAAGCAACTTGGCCAAGTAACCTTGGACTGAAACTGTGATCCAAAAAATTCTTTCTTCTTTATAAGTTGCTTATCTCAGGTATTTTGTGACAATGGTGGAATCTTGGCTAACATAGTGCTCTAATATAAAATGATGTAGTATCTGCATGTACCGTAACCTCCAGTATACCTTAAATGATACCTAGATGACTTGTAACATTCAATACAATATAAAAAACTACATAAATAGTAATGCTATATTGTGTGGGGAATAATGACAAGAAAAAGGTTCCCAAATATTTTTCTTTTTTTATTAGTGCATAATACAGACTAGTGGGCTTCATTTTGGCATGTTCATCCAATCATACACTTTGATCATTTCTTCCCCATTACTCCATTCCTTCTTTTATCCCCCTTTCTTTTCCATTTCCCCTTCTCTAACAGTGCCGTTTCTGCCTTTATGTTGTCTCTGTCATTTCCCCACTGAATTCATCATATGAGAGCAAATGTGTACTGTTTGAATTTCTGAATCTTGTCTATTTTATTCGTTTATTATGGTGATCTCCAGTTTCACCCGTTTTCCTGCAAATGATATGATTTGTTCTTCTTCATAGCTGAATAATTCACATTTTCTTTATCTTTTTATCTGGCGACGGGAACCTAGCTGGTGCCATATCTTGACTAATGTGAATTGTGCCACAATAAACACGGGTATGCAGGTATCTTTATAGTTTGCTGAATATAATTTCTTTGTGTGTATTCTAAGGAGTGGTCCAACTGTATCAAATAACAACTCTGCTTTTATTTTTTTGGAGGAACATTTTTACTTTTTTCTTTTTGTGTGTGTCTTTTTGAGACAGGATCTTGCTATGCAGTTGAGGATGGTCTTGAGCTCACTTTGTAGCTCAGGCTAGTCTCTAACTTGCAGTGACCCTCTTGCCTCAGCCACCTGAGTGTTGGGATTACGGGCATGTACTACCACGTCCGTCTCATACTTATTTTCATAATGGCTGTACTAATTTATATCACTACCAGAAGTATCTGTTTTCTTTTTCTTCCCTCCTCAGCAACATTTATAATTTTTGTATTCTCGATGATAGTTATTCTGACTGGAGTAAGATGAAATCTCAATGTAGCTTTCATTTGCATTTCCCTGATGACTCAAGATGTTGATGTTGGTGTTCAACAGATGTTGAACTTGTTTTCATATACAATTCATGAGCATTTTTTCTTCTTTTGAAAAGTGTCTGTTTAATCATTTGTCCATTTCATGACTATTTCCTGAATATTTTTGATCCACAATTAGTTAACCTGTGGATCCTAAGGATTACCAAGGTCTTCCATGATGTATATTCTATTGCTATGGAGTAGCACGTTTTATAAGTGTCAGTTGGATCTTCTTGTTTGATGATGCCTTGTTCTTCTATATCTGATGTTATTTGCAGTAGTTTTGTCAGTTGCTGAGTGTGGGCACTGAAGTCCCCACCTGTCCCAGTGATCTAGTTTGATACCCATATTCCCTGCTAGACCACAAACTCAAGGAAGGCCCATGCCAGGTTCATATTTCTCACTGCTGATTCCCCAGAGCATGACTCAGGAACGGTATAGAGATATAGAAGAAAGTACAATTAGTACATAGTTAAGTGATAGGAAAGGAGAGGAAAGAAGGTCCTTTCTGTGGGAAGGAGCTGCAGGAGAAGACACGTAAGTGAGAAACTTTTGAGCTAGTGCAGGAATATTCACATAGTTCAGTAGCATCACAATGTAATGACTGTGTGGGGAGTGGAAGCAGCTGATGCTGCCAAAGCACTCTGTACCTGGTCCTTGTCGATCTGTTTGAACATCATCTCCTTCTGTGCCCCCCCATTTATTGCTCCTCAGTCTCACCCATCCTGGAGTTCCTTCTTAGATAGTGTACACTCCTGCCTCAGGCCTGCATGCTTCTGCTCCCTCCACCTGGACACCTTTCCTCCTGAGCCATCTGAAGGTTTTAGCACAACCTTCCTCTTCTCAGAAATGTCTTTTGTTTACTTTCTAGTACTTATCTCTATAAGTAGTTAATTTGTTAATGGATTTTCTTTTCAATTAATTTGCTTTCAGTTCTCTGGAACATAAGGTGGTGGTTTTGTTGTTGCTATTAACCCATGTATTCTCAGCACCTAGAATAATATCTAATGTTCTATAAGTGCTTGAGAAACAGTTGTTGACTGAGCAAATATATAAAAAGTTAACCTATAGGAAAGTGTTCATTTAGATCTAGAATATCCCCCAAAGCTTCATAAGTTCAGAGGTGGGGCTGGGGAGGTGATTGGATCATAGGGCTGCTGTACATATCAGTGGATTAAATCCACTGATGCATCCATGGTTAAATACACTGTTAAGAGGTGGGGTCAAAAGTAGCAGGTCACTGCGGACATGACTCCTTCCCCAGCTACTTCCTGTTCTGTTTGCTTCCTGGCTGCCATGATATGAGCAGCTTTCCTGTGCCAGACACTTCTACCATGCTCTTACTGCCTTGTAGTCTACCAACTATAGATGAACCCTCTAAAAAGCGTGAGCTAAAATAAACCTGTTCTCATTTAAATGATGGGTGTCAGTTACTGCATGTCAGGGATGAGAAAGTGTAGGAGATACAAGGCAAATACGATTGACTATGATTTTGCCCTTGAAATTTTCTAAGCTCCACTTTCTTCACCTGGAAAATGGAGCTAATCATATTTATTCTTCCCTACAAGAATGACATGAGGTTAGAAATAGATATCAACCCAGATTAAATGCTACATTCTTGGAGAAATGGAGTTCTGAATACTCCATTTCAGAGAAGCTGTCTCCAGGCACTGGTTCTCATAATGCTCAGATAGTTATGGAAGTCAGCCCTGGAATATCAGAGCTGAAGTATATTCTTACAATAAGGCCATTAGAAGATTGTGGCGTCTTGACAATGCTTTGTCAACTGCTCAGATGCATCAAGCAAGCCTCTACTCTGCTAAGAATCCTTACCTAATTTCTCTCATCAGCTGTTGCTGTTGTCACTTTAACCTGAGTAGGTAAATAACTAGCTGTTCTCTCTTAAGTTTTCCCTTTGGAAAGAATGACAACAGAAGCAATACAGTCATTTCATAATAGCAAGAATTGACAAATGGGATTGCATCAAATTAAAAAGCCTCTACAGCAAAAGCAATTGTCAACAGAGTGAAGAGAAACTCTTCAGAATGGGAGAAAAGTCTGTATGAGTGATCCAGCTAACAGAAGATTAACATCTCCAGTATATATAAAATATCAGCACCAAGAAAAGCAATCTAATGAATAAATTGGCAGATGAACTGAACAGTCACCTCTCAAAAGAGATACAAATTGCCAATAATTATCTGAAAGCATGTTCAGTATATATGGCCATCAGGAAACTGAGATTCTGTCTCACCCCAAGAAGAATGGCTATTTGAAGGAAACAAACAGCAATAAACAATGGTGAGGATGTAGAGGAGGGGAGGAGAAAGAACTCTTCCATACTGTTAGTTAGAGCAGACATTAGTACAACCACTATGGAAATCAATATGGAGGTTTCTCAGAAGACTAAAAGCAAAACTAGCACATGATCCAGCTCCCCCACTCCTGTATATATACCCAAAGGAATGAGCATCAGCATACTCTGGGGACCCCTGTGTACAACGTTTATTACAACACAATTCACAATGCCAAGTATATGGAATCAGCTCAAGTGCTCATCAATAGATGAATAAATAAAGAAGTTGTGGTATACATATACATAATGGAGTATTAGAAAGACATAAAGAAAGAAAAATAATGTCATTTGCAGGAAACTTCAAGAGATTGGAGATCATCATATTAAGTGAAATAAGCCAGACCCAGAAAGATAAACACCGTTAAGTTTACTCTCATGTGTGAAATCTAGAAGGAAAAAAGACAACATGAAAATAGAGTGAGAGCTATAAGGAGAGGGAAAAGGGACCACGCGAGAGGGACTGGGGGGTAACAGATGGTAATTAGTATGATCAAAGTGTGTTAATGCATGTCACAATGAAGCCCATTTTTATAATTATTATGCAATAATAATTATAGTAATATAAAGAAACACATGATGATTTCCCAAGGCACAGAGTATTTTATACCTATCATTTTATTTAACCTTCCCAGTAACTTCTCAAGGTAGCCTTACTCTCATTTTACTGAAAAGGAAACTGAGGTTCATAGAGGTTTTGTGACATGCCTAAGGTCACAGAGATTGAGATTGAGCCAGAATCTCTCAGACCCAAATAACGCAAAAGTGAATTTGTTGAGTGCTTCAGCGTGGCATCCTGCAGCAAAATGCAGGTCACAGTGACTGTCAAGAGCCTCACTTCCCTCTCAAGACCCCTCCTTCTGCAGCTCCATGCAATGGGACAGCAGGGGTGCTATGGCTCTTGATTCAGTCTCTGGGGAGAACAGTTTTGTGTAGCTAGCTGCAACTAGCTTATAGACCC
This sequence comes from Hydrochoerus hydrochaeris, assembly GCA_004027455.1. NCBI lineage: Eukaryota > Metazoa > Chordata > Mammalia > Rodentia > Hydrochaeridae > Hydrochoerus > Hydrochoerus hydrochaeris. Next base: position 319,958 of record PVLA01000843.1, on the reverse strand, counting down.
AAAGCAGTTACACTAGGAGCCAGTCCAGATTGGTGCATGTGGGAGTCAAATGGAAACCACTTTAGTCAATTTTAAACATGCTTTGAATGCAGCAGAATAAATCAGTATTCCTAGCAAATTATCCCAAGCTACGTATTTTTATGATTTGCATATTTTGGCTGGCCACCAAGGTTGTGACAGTTAGTGGTCACCAGCCCAAAGCCTGACAAAGAGCAGCTCTGAAAAGTTGCATGGACCTGTGCAAACAGTGTAAGTAGAGTTAAGAAAGCTTAGCAAGAAAGTTGTACGTGTAACAACTCTGCACATTAGAATTCCCTCGAGCAGGAACAGAAGCCACTTACACTACACCAGTCAAATAAAGAGAATCTGGTGAAGTATCCAGCACCCTATTTTGATTCTATCAGGGTTATTTCAGTGCTCTTCAGACTGTTAGCTGCCCCGGAGATTAGCACTATGTAGTCAGGACCTGGAGCTCTGTGCCCTGTGCCTCCTTTTCAGATCAGATCTCAGGAGCCTGCCTTAGTTGCAGCTCAGCCTCCATTGCTCACAGGCCACTCTTCCTCCAGAACATCCCTTGGCTGAGTCCTGCAGATCATGCTTTCTTGTTCTCTTAGTCTCCTTACCTTGGAGAAGGCACCCCTTCCTTTTTGTCTGACTGATTTTCCCTCACAGCTTTCAGGCCTCTTCTTCCAGAGTGACTTCAGAGCTTTCTTTGCCCTCCCACTCATCATTCAGACTAGGTAGGGGTTTCTGCCATTCTAACTTTCACCATGTGATTGCCTGGCTACTGTCTGCTCCCCCCTCACCGTGTTTCTGGTGCCCAGCACAGAGCTTACTGTCAGTAACCAATGGATGAATGAATGAATGAATGAATGAACATTGACATACATAATCATTATGAAGCATGTGGAAAGCAGGAAGAAGTCTGGGAATAGCTGTGTCATTGGTATTTCCTTAGCACTGACCACACTTTTCTAAGACAGTTTACTTGTCTGGCTCCTCTAATGAATGACTGAGTTTTGTGGTCAAGATTCTCATCCACCATGTTTTATACCCTTTGGTACTTAATTAAATAGCTGATGAATGAATGAGTGAATGGAAGGAGGAAGTCTCTAGCACCATTGGTCTTGCAGGATGATCCTCAATGGCCATCTGCCACTTGTTGGATTTTTAAATCAGATTTTGAACACAAAGTGCAAACTGCTCAACCTCAGAGAATCACTCCTCAGCGGCTCAACTGTCAGCAGCCTAGAGTGTCCCGAATCAGCACTGGTGCTCTCAGGGGAACAGTGCTGCACAGAGGAATCCTCTGCACTGCGCATCCTCGACTCCTACCTGGGTATTTTCTGGTAGATTGAACTGGATACTGAAAATCTGTTTTCACAAGAAATTTCATAATAACTGTTGTTTCATACAGCAAATGGATTCAACCCAAGCACCTACAAGTGAATCAACACCCCAAAGACAGATATCAGGAGAGTCCAGCAGTTTTTACTACAAAACAAATAAAAACAAGCCGAAAATGCAGTGATAACTGAGGTACCAGAACTTTTGTGTTTGCAGGGGAGTATGTTAGGGAAAGGCCATACAGTTTAGTGCCACTGGTTTGGGAATCATACACACAGAGATCCTCACTGTATCACTTATGGGCAGTATGTCCTTGGGCATGTATATGTATTGCTCACTTCTCTCATTTCTTTACATCTAAATTGCAAATGATGATAACACATCGTTCGTAGTATGAGACTATTTGTGAACTCAAAGGATGCATGCAAACAACTTAGCACATGGTGTTAGTGCTCAATAAATGTAGCTATTCTGACCCTGTAACAGAAATCCTTATGGTGCTTAATTAAATATTGAGTGAATGAAAGAATGAATGGGATAAAATTTGTCACAATGAAATGTAACTCTGCAATGAGGCTTGGTGGCTTGGAGAGATTGACCACATCTCTGAGAATAGACTAAATTTTGCAAATTCTGTCTGTACATTCTTCTGAAAGCAGAAATATCATATTATGTAGGAGTTTTGAGAATAACAGGGAAGAAAGACTCATAAAACCTTACAAAAACACAGAATACATAGGTCAATACTTATGTAAATGAGGTGAAGGAGGAAAGCTTTTCTTTACATAAAAAATCAACTAATAAATGTTTAAGGGATGATTGAATTAGAAAACCACCACTTGGCAACCATCATAGTAATAATTAATTCAGCCAAGAAACATCAATGGATGCTAGAATTAGTGGGTGAAAGTTTGATGAAAAATGGAAAATTGACATAGTCTCAGGGCACCTCCAAACAGAACACTTATTAATTACAAGGGGAATAAATTTCCAGTGGAGAATCCTGGCAGATACTGCCACCTTAATGAAGTGATCAAAGAGAACATCATTAATGATGGGACAAATTGAAAGCACGTGCTATCTGATAGGAGGCAATGAGAACACACAGTATCACTTCTGTGCTATCCAGTAAAGGAGGCATAACTTGAACCTCATCATGAGAAAGCTTCAGACAAACCTAAATTAAGGGACAATCTATAAACAGAATAGCCTGTGTTAAGGTCAAGGTCATTGTAAGACAAGGAAAAATGGAGGAATTGTTCCAGACCGAAGGAGACTAATAAGACAAGAAGGTTAAATGCTACCCATCATTTTGGACTGGATCTTTTTTGCTATTATGGAGATTATTGATGCATTCAGAAAAACTTAAATGGTATTGGGAAATTAGATGGCAGTGATGCATTGAAATATTTATTTTATTTTACTTTATTTTATGGTGCTAGAGATTGACTCAGGGCCTTTGCACTGAGCTACATCCCTAAACCTTTCTTTTTATCTTTGAGACAGTGTTTGCCTAAATTACTAAATTGTTCAGGCTGAGTTTGTCTTGCCATTCTCCTTCCTCAGCCTCCCAGAGTACTAAGATTACAGGAATGCACTGCCATGCCTGGTTAACATACTTGTTTTAATGGTTGTATCCAAGTTATGTAGCAGGACACCTTATTTGTAGGAAATACATGCCAAAGCACCAAGAGCATCAGGTTGGTAACTTATCAAATGATTGGGGAAATCTATTGGTACTAGTCTTGCAAAGTTACCTTGAATTTGAATTTTTTAATTTTTTTTTTATTTTAAAGAGAATAAAAAAAGAGGCAGATCTAAGCAGATCAGAACAGAACAATGTAAGCAACAGCACTTCACAACAAGAAAATTGGATATTAACAGTAGCTATCATAATGTCTCTTTCTTTGAAATAGTTGAGCTTAGCTTTGTACACAATAATGTCAAACATAACAAAATAGAATAAAACCACTCAAGAGAATGAAAGTATTGCAAGGCATTCTGAACCAAATAACCAAAGATGAACAATGGCTACTATATTATCTCATTTTCCATAAAAATTTGTTTATACAATCATACATATTTTAATATAAGACACAACATGATAGAACCAATAATAATAGAAAAACAAAAAAGCATGGTAGGACTTCAGAGCAAGATGATATTAAATCAACAATTCAATAAAAAAAATTAACAATGGCTGCCATATTTTCTTTTCTTCAAAGTAGCTATTCATACCATCACATATATTAAGATCAAACAAAACAGAACAAAACCATTGAATTTGAAATTTTTGAATACACATTTTTGCCTTCCAAATCTTCTTATTGGAATGTAGTTTATATTTTCTTTTTTTTTTAATTTGAAAAAACCAGTGTAAGACATATTGGACTTCAAACATTATGAAATCAACAATAGTTACCATCGTGCCTTTTGATGGTTTCAAAATAGTTGCAGACATATAAAAATCAAACAGAACAGAATAGAATACAAACAGTAAAAACAAAACAATGAATGTAATAAAGGATTTCAAAACAAATCAATAGTAAATCCAAAATTGCTACCATAATATATCTTGCTATATTTGAAATAGCTGTTTCTGCCATCAGATTTGATGTAATCAAACAAAACCAAAGAAAATAAAATCCAACCCAACAAAACAATTGAAAATATATAGGATCTCAAAATCAAAACTATAGGGAATCAACAATGGCTGCAACACTCAGAAGGAGATCCTCCATAGATGTCACATTGTGTGCCACTATCCTCTGAACCTACCCTAGACCTCCAATGTTAGTGAAACAACAAAGCACCACAGGCATCCAACTGCATTTCACCTCCATAGATAGCGTCACAGCCTGTGTTTCTCTGGATAAGCCAGTTGCTTAGGGTGGAGGTGGGGGTGGGAGTAGGGTATTGGTACTTCTTGTTTGCCAGCCCACCCACTGGAAAGCACTGGGGTCTGACTGTTCCAATCAGGCAACAGCCCATAAGTGGTGCTGGTTCCAAGACTGGGCTTGCATGATGCTGTGGCTTTGTTCTCTCTCCCCCGGTCTGTGAACAGTGTAGTTTATATTTTCCATGATTACCTTGCAGGTGGAGTTACAGATATTGGGTCTACACATTGGAAGAAGAGCACAGTCTACAACGAGGAAAAGTGTACCCAATAAGACATGGTGGTCCCCATGTCTACTGCCATGAGGATCTTACTCATTTCAGGAGTTAGGAGAGACCTGAAGCAGAAAGATTAGCTGAGGCCTTACTACCACAGTGTACGACTGAGGAGGAAAGGATGGTACCTGAAAAGAGGGTCATGCTCCCATTTGTTTGCTTCATTTAGTGGTGCTGAGGATGGAACTCAAGGCCTTACACATGCTAGACATGTGGTCTAACACACTGCTACAACCGAAACTGCCACTCTATTCTTTTATACATGAGGAAATTTAACCAAGGAGCTCTCAGACTGTCCAAGTCCTCACAGTTAGAGCTGAACTAGAATCCAAAGCCCAAGACCATACTGCTTACACCAAAAATTCATAAAGTACATGTGATCTATATACTTGTGTATGTGCTTATTTTATTTTTTCTAAAGTCATTGTGTTTTGTTACATTTAACAATGATGGTAGTTGTAATAAATAGAATAATTAAGAGGAAAAAATATCTTAGGGTTGGGATTTTGCCAAGTTTTACTCCTTGCCTTACTTCCAGGGCTAGAGGAAGGCCAAAGGCCAGCACATGGTAAGCATTTCATGAAGGGTTATTGAATGAAGCTGCTCTAAACTTTCAAGAAAAAAAGTCAGCACTCAAGAATTACCTGCCTTTTCTCCCCAAAACAGCTTCAATCCCTCCTCTCTCCCAGGAGACATACTTGTAATGTGAGCTAGTCTGGCCATGTGAGCCACCACATGGAGAACTGCAAATGACCCACAAAATCCCAGCACTCTGAAGGCTGAAGTAAGATGATTGCTGTGAGCTTGAGATCACTCTGTGCTATGCAGTGAGTTCAAGGCCAACCTGAACTACATAATGAGACCCTGTCTCAAAAAACTAAAAAAGCAAAATACCAAACCAAACCAAAACAACAACAAAAAAACCACCCCAAAACAAACAAACAAACAAAAAAACGACCATGCAAAAGTGTCTCAAAGATCTATATCACGGTTGGTTCTCAAGAACTCCTTTTTGTATTTGCCTTAGCTATTTAACTGCAGTTGATTTCCCCAAACAGATGTTGTCTTGTCATGATTAGGTAGATGGTAACTGGAGGCAAATGGCCCATTGAATATATGTTCTTGGGTGAACTATTGAAACTGTATCTCAGCTTCTTCATCTGTGAAGTTAATAAAAGCACTACATCACCAAGTTGTGGTAAAAATCAAATATATATCATATAGACATGGTTGTAATTATACTTGAGTCACTGGGAGCTTGCCAAAACCTAGCCTTGGACAAAACTAGCCTCAGGTATTCTCCCAGAATATGTATTCATCATGAAACTGCCCCACCTGCCTGGCTATTCAAATGCAGTCTCCAAGGTGAGGATGATAGAAGTGAGTCCTGAAGGATGAGTAGAAGCTAATTAGATGGAAAAAGGAGGAGTTGGAATACCTCTGAAAGTGTGAACAAGGAATCAGTCCCTCAAAGACCTTTCCTCAGCACTGACACTCGATCCTGGGCTGAAATTCATTTTCCAAGAATGAATTTTACTGTCATCTTTTCTACTTACTAGGTCCTCTGGCATGCTTTGTGCTTGACAGTTTAATGTGACCTAGAATAATACTCAAAAAACTTTAGTAGCAAAAATAATGAATAATGAGAGCACCATGATGCAGTAGTCACGATCATGGGCTGCCTGTGTACAAAAACCAAGCTCTCCCATTTCTAGCTGTGTAACACTGGGCAAGCCCTTTCGTCTCTGTGCATCTTTCTTCACTTGTCAAATGAGATAATGCTACCTGCCTCATTGAGTAGTTGGAAAGAATAAATGAGTTAATCATTTGTAATGTGCTTAAAACAGTGACCAGTACAGAATACGTGCTATAGAATTTCTGACAAATAATATGTTAAGGATGACAAGACAGCCCTCAGTTCTGAAATAGGAATATGGAGGGAACTGCTCATACAAAGAAACATAATAATTTAGTAAAATATTGTAAAAACACCCTCAAAGACCTTTACTATCTCCTCCTCCTTTGTTGCGCATAGTCTGGGAGGAGGAGATTTTCATTACCACCATAGAAATTGTTTTAAAGCATATCATTCGTTATACTATTACAAATCTAAAACAGTAAACTAAGGAGGGAAACATGTTTCTTTCTGCTTTTATTGCTTACAGATATGAAGACTCATTCATGCAAGTAGGTTTTAGTGAGGAATCTAGGCATTTTTACTTCTTTGTAAGAAGCATTTTCTCTTAACATTCATTTAACTGAAAATAAGCATTTTAATGGCCACTTACTGCCAAGGCAATAGATTCTATGCTTCGTATATGAGATTCCTACAGGCTATATTTTATGGTAAATTAGTATAACTTCTTTTAAATGCTATGGTAATTATTAACACATAGTAATTGCACTAATTAATGGATTTCACTGTAAAGTTTCCATCCGTGCATATATCAAGCTTTGGTCATTAGCCCTCCCTTATCCTCTCCCTGTCTCCCTAATCCTACTCCCAGTCCCTAACAAGAAGTATTTTAAAAACCTGATCACTGATTAGAAAAATGCACTTTTAATTCATAAAAAAGATCAAAATAAACAGAATGAAAAAAAAAACTCTACATTTTTTTGGAAAGAGACAAATAGTTTCCTGTAGTCAGCATGGCATGAATACACACCTATTTCATTCCCTAAGGTGCCCCAAACAGGCCAAGAGTTCATGAATCACAAGACATTCATGAATTCAGCATTAACCTTCTGAAGCCACAGGACAAGGCCCTACATTTGATTTTTGCCCTCCCAAGTTAAATCACACTGTTGGTCCCAATCTGAAGTGTGGCAGGAGACGTTGGGCTGGATGAGCTGACTGGCAGCTTCTGCAAGCTTTCTTGAAACACTTGATTGCCTGAGGAATCACATGCCAAGTCATTGACCGTGGTAATTAGGCAGACTCTGGAAGTGAAGCTTCATAGGCACATGCCAAAGTGTACCCCCAAATGGGTAAGTTTCCTTGTAGCCCCTTGCTGATGTCACTCAAACGCAAAGATCATGGGAGAGTTTTCTTTCCAAAGCTGCAGAAACATCACTGGAATCAAATGCTATGCCCATGTAAATGAAAAAATGTCAGTTAATATCAGTCCTTTGCTAAGAGGCTCAGCTGGGGACTCTGTGCTGGCAGAGGGAGACTGAATTGTATAATCAGATTTTGTCTAACGAGCATGCCAATATGCAGTTCTTAGCACATTTAATTCTAAGGATGTGTTTGTGTTGCACTGGGACACTCATGCCCCTGACACACATATCCATCCACATACCACTGACAAGCAAGCTTCATGGATTCAGTCTTGGACTTGATAGTAACATTAGTCTAGCGAGGTATTACAATGCCATCAGTAACATGTCATCAAAATTCAAAGACAGAAAGATGCTAGTGCCAGTGGATTTTGGCTTTTCAGAGTGTCTGCCATCCCTACTTGACATAGTGTGGTATTCCACTGGATAGTGCATGAGTAGGCTGTGGCCAGGTAAGAACTGATATGTGAGCACGAAAGGTTACCATTACTGTTACTCAATGGATTCAGCATGAACCAAGCCAATGAAAAATCAAATATCATAATATTTCAGTAATGTCACTTTATAGTCTTGAGTCTACAATGACTCTGTTCATTTTAACAGTACTAAATAATTCATTGTGATAATCTGAAAATCAGATTCTGGTAATAAATATTGCTTTCTTTGATCTCTTCACATCACAGTTCTTAGAGGAGCTGTTTGTTTTTCCTTCCTGCATTTCTTCATATTTACTTCTTAATCCTTTGTGCTTTAACTCCCACCTTCACCATTCTACCCAAAGTGCAGAGCATTAGTTATTTATTGATATGTGAGAAATTATGCAGGAGCCAAGTGACTTAACATTATGTGCATTTATGTTGTCACAATTTCTGTGGGAAAGGAAGCTGGATGTGGCACCACCAGATTTTCTGGGTCAGGGATACCACTTTCTCAAAGTTTTATTGGGAAAGCACTCATTTCTAAGGAATTCTGAAGCCTCTACCTGAGCTCCACTTTAGTCTTTCTAGCTTCCTGGAAGAAATCCAAAAGCATAAATGCTAGGATCTTACATTAGCCTGTCTTTTCATAAAGCCATCATATATCATCAAACCCTGTTTCTTTTCTGTTTTAGTCACTTTCTATGCCACTGAGACAAAATAGCTGGTATCACACTTTAAAAAGGAGAGAAGTATTTGGTCTCATGGTTGGCTACTTCCAGGGCAGAAACAGCATTGCAAAATGGCTTAGGAGAGGAAAGCTGCCCATGTCATGCCAGAAAGGAAGCAGAGGGAGAAGGGGGGATTTGGGAAGTAAGACATGCCCTTCCAGGATGCATTCCCAGAGACCTAGCTCATCTGACCAGATCTACCACCTAACATCAAGTCAGCTGTAAGCTCTTTGTGGACTAATCCACTTATAAGCATCAAATTTCCATGATCCAACCATCCCTCAAAAGTCCCACCTATGAGTACATGAGGCTTAAGAGGACATCTAGATACAAGCTTGTAGAGCACATTATTTCCTATTATATTCTCCTTGTTTATATCTGAATTTCTCTCCAAAGGGCAAACAGTGTTGCGATCTGAATAAAAGATGTCCACATTTTCCTGTTTGAAACATTAATAGACATATTAGTCACAACTGCTTATGAGAGACAATGATACCATTTATTTTCATAGTTATAAAGCATCTACACTGGATAATAGAAAAGTATGGTCTAATTTTTTATTGGAAAGGTCTTTTAAAGAGTAGGGGAAGGAGAGGGTTAAGATAAGGTGAAAAATTGCAATAGTAAAGAGATAATTTCTCTCCTAGTGCTAAACAATGCAGTCAACAATTAAGTTACATAAACTCCCACTCATACTACAAAGTGGGGCATGGCTAAATAAGAATCAGTGAGCTACAATGAATGGACAAAGAAAATACTAAGTGTAAACAATAAAATATTGTTCAGTCATAAAAAGAAGGAACTCTTACCACATGAGACAATATACACAGACATGAAAAATATTTTGCTAAGTGAAACAAGTCACTGACAGAAGAGCAAATATAGGCTGAAGAACTGCAAACTTGAGACAAGCTTGGACAATTTAGCAACTTAGTGAGACGCTGTCTCAAAAAACTACAGCTGATGATATAACAGTGCAAAAGCCCTGGGTTCACTCCCCAGTACAAAAAGAAAAAAAAAGGAGGAAGAGGAAGAAGAGTGGAGGAGAGGAGGAAGAATAAACAAATACATGTATTCTGGAAATTAAAAAGTTGTCAACACACAGTTCTGGAGAAAACACCTAATCATAGCTTTATACCTTTAAAGATGTTGAGAATAGAGTGGTGGTTGCTGAGGGGAGGGAAACGTGGGGGAGTTCTATGGAGGTAGAGAAATTCCCTCATCATGCAAGAGGCCCTGGGTTCCATCCCTAGCACTGTGGGATAAATAAAAACAAAAAAGATGAGTAAAGTGTAGATCTGATGTAAAACATAATAGGCTTTATGCAATTAAAACTCTAAGAGAAAGCTAAAACTAAGATCTGAATATGTAAAAGATAGTGCAAACAGGAAGGTAGCTCTTTTGAAAAAAAAAAAGAGGACCAAATGGAGGAGGAAGGGGAAAGAAGAGAAGGGGATGAAAAAGAAATGGGATGATTTATGTTCATGTTCCAACTCCCCAAACTGTCATTTCGTACTGCTAAAAATAAGGATTAAAAAATCTGTTAAGTGGATAGATTTGATGCTGTTTCCTTATCTCGCACACACAAAATGGAAACAGGGAAACTTTTGGAAGCAGTAAATAAGTTTTTGACTTGGACCATGGCAACAGTAACAGAAATGTATTTATTCATGCAAAGAATACCAAATTGTATGCATTATTGGGCTTTTTTTTACAGATTACACCTTAATAAATAATAAATGTGGAATAAAGCACAATCTGCCAGTAACAGAGGTGTATGTATGGACTCTTGTGGTGACCTAATTCATCTCAGAGCAATGATTCCCAGCAAGGTGCCAGAGCTGGTAGCAGCAGAGTCACCTAGAAACGTAGGAATAATGCTGATTCTATGCCCCTCCCCCAGACTGAGTTGGAAACTCCATTAGCACGGTCCTCAGCCTATGTCTTACTGATACAGGAGAAATAAATATAACTCCCAACCTGGTAGATGTCTCATATGTCAAATTCATGTTTCCCAAAATCGAAGAAAGAACAATGGAGGTTAAGAATAGGAAAACTTTCTTGGGAGAAATAGCTCCTGAGAGTCAAGAGGGGACCTGAAATTGGGTCACCAACTAGTTCACTCTCAGAAGAAGATTAACAGAGCAAAATCATGAGGTGGGTACAATGTGGGTCAAAACTGTGATCAACCAATTGGACTACAAGTACAGCCACTTAGGTAATACTGATCCAATGAGGAAGCAGGTACATGGAAAGAACAAAGACCTCTAGGAAAGAGTGGATTGGAGCGATTCTTGGTAACCCATCGGGGACTGATGTCTATCTAGACTTTATTGGACCAGTTGATAGCAATTTTCTTATCCCTTGGGGAGGTGTGTAGATCTACTCTTTCCATTTTTATCTTGAGGCCTGGCCTCCAACAGCTGTGCCGCTAACCACAGTTGTAATGTGTTCTTATCCTCTGTGCTGACTCCCCTGGGGCCCAGGCCTGACTGCCTATAATATTTCTATACAAATGTCCATTCTCCATTCACTTTTGCAGTTTTCAAGACTGCAGTATTTCAGGGACTATTACAGGGTGTAAGTAAACCTTTTGCCCTTAAATTGTTGATTAGAGACAATAGTCTTTAAAACTACAGCCCTTAGAAGGTATTGTCTCCAGTGATGAGGTGAGGAAAAACAATAGACACTTTAAAATGTATATCATGGCCAGGAATGATTGTGTACACCTGTAATCTCAGCACTCAGGAGGCTGAGGCAAGAGAATTAATGTGAGTTCTAGACTGGCCTGCATTACAGAGTGAGTACAAGGCCAGCCTGAGATGCATAGAAAGCCTGTCTCAAAAAGACTATATATATATATATATATATATATATATATATATATATATATATTTAGATCAGAGCAACTCTTACTATTGCTCTTTCTCTTCTACTTTTAGTTGCCAATATTTCAGGATTTATTTCTGTCTCCATGAGAAAGAGGCAGTGCACCTGACCTGGGTGTGTATATATTACAGTATTCAAGCAAAATAAGATATCTCTCCCCAAGAGGGGCATTGGATATTCAGGCATAATTAAAAAGGAATGGGAGAAGAGAGAACCATCCTAGTTGCATACTAAGGGTTGTAAGAAATAGTGAGTTACCTCCCTCTCCAGTGACTCCTTTTACTGACTTATGACACCTGGAAGGAAGTCCAGGGTTAAGAAGAAGGATTGAGAGACACATGGCAGTGTCCAGCAGTAGGCTGGTTTCTTTTCCCTCTATAGCCATGTTTACCCAGGCTCTTTCATGGACATGACAGTCTGGCCCGAGGGAGAAGACAGAGAGTGTCCTTGGACCCTTTATTCTTGCTGGGCCAGATGATAAAATGGGTCTCATCCCTGAGATCTCTGTCTCAGAGGGCAGTCTGACTTCCAATGTCCACTTTGCAATCAGAATATGACTCAGAGGGGCTTTTGTTGGGCTTGTTTTTATCACGTCCCTCCTAAGGTGGCCCCACTTTCTGCAGCAGTAGCAAGTAACTTTGGTCATTGAGCTCTTCTTGAAGTTTGAGAATCAGAGTTTATTCCTTTTAAGGCCACACCCACGGCAACCACATTCTCTTGATCTCTTTGTTTTCCCCCTTGTCCTCCTCCTGGTCTTGATTATAAAATACTGAGGAGTCAGTTCTCACTAAATATCAAGTGGCTATCTGGAGCAAAGACCACCTTTTGTAGATTTTTCCTAATATCTGAAGCTGACTGGCTAATAAGCTCATCTTTAAGAACTATCTGTTCTTCTATCAAATCCGGAGTCAAGGATGTATGCTTCACCAATGCCTCTTGTAAATGATCAGAGAAGGCAAAGGGTTCTCATTTTTCTCCTGATGAATAGTTAACAATTTGAAATAAATGGAGAACTTAGTTCTTGTCCTTCCTAGATCTTCAAGAATACATGTCTGCAGATGTCTCCTCTTCCAGTCTCCTGTCTGGTTGGTAGGTAAGCAGGGATCTTGTGTAGGGACTGCTTGGGTTCCAGTAGGAACCAGCTGTTCCCCTGACTATCTGTCTTCTGGCAATCTAAAATTAACAATATGATATTCATCTCCAAACCTGATGGCAACTTGTAATGCTACTTGTCACTCATTAGAAGTCAATGTTTGATTTGAGAGAGTATTACATCTTTCCAGTCTAGTTAATACATCTTAATAAGCCCCCTTAAGACCTCAATGTACTTATCAGGGTCATCTGAAAAATTTCCCAGATCTTGTTTGATCTGTTTGTAGTCACTGATAGCAGGTGAGGGGAACCTTAGGTTCAGTAATACTGTATGAGGCTTTAATTAATGTTGCCTTGGAAACCTTGAACTTAGAGTCCAGAAAGCAAGAGAAGAAAACCTCAGGCTCAGTAAGACTAGATGCATCTGATTGTGCCTTAAAGGGCCAGAGGTATCTGATTTTCCTGTGTCTTACATTTACACTTTGAACACAAGTATGGATCATCTCTTAAAACAAAAAAAGTCTTAACACAAGGTAATGCTGACCATTTTCCCTCTTTTATACAGTACAATTCTAGTTGTGAAATAGTATCATAATCAACACTTACCTCTGCATTCCACTTTTCATCTAGGGGTAGGCAGTCCATCACAAGAGCAAAAAAAATATGTGAGGGTCAAACAATTTCTTATGCTTAAGAATACATTCCAAAGGAGTGTAAAAATTTGACACTGAGCTTCTTACTTGAAATACAAGAGGCAAACAGATCTTCCTTTTAATTCCTACTTGCTTTCCATACCCTCTCAAGACATCTTCTGAGGTGGCCAGTTCCAGAGTAGGTGGTTGCTATCTGGAGAGTGACCAGGAGATATGTCAGGTGGGACTAGCCACCCTTACTGATTGTACCCCTACCTTCTCTGGAAACTCACACTCCTAACTCCAGTATGTGTTTCCAAATGCACAAGTTACAACTGATTTCAGTTATACCAGCCATATTTAAAGAAGGAAGCATTACTAGCAAAATTAAAGCAATAACCAAGAGACTCAAACAACTGCTTTCCACTTTTTTCGAAGAGAATGGAGAGAAAACGCCAAAGAGCAAACTGGAAATAGCTGGAGCACTTCCCAGCCTGCAGAAAAGATCACCTCCAGAGATAGAAAGGCAAATTATAGCTTGAAAAAATCTTGCCCGGAGCTCTAGGTAAAAGAAGTCCCCAAAACTTTTGTGCTGTCTACCTAACCACCTAGATAATCTTCCTAAGAAGCAAGACGTGGCTGAGTTTTCCTGAAAATCTACTCTAAAATTTCTGTGTCTCTGTTTCTGTAACATACACATGAAATTCATAGGTTAAAACCTGTGCAAGCACAGTTTACTCACCAGTGAAAGTACTTCCCTCCTCTGTACACATAAATAATGAGAACCAGGCCTAGTAAGAGGGACAGAGATCCAGGAGGCTGAGGATTTTCGCTTAAACTGAATGTGTTCCTTACCTAAAATGACTTCCCTGTCTCTGGCATTACCAAACACTCATTTTCAATGGGTTCAATTTAAAAGTTCTTAGTTGTTGCATAGGAGGTAAAATTTAAGACAGTTTAGGGTTCTTACATATCTGATCCTTAGCAGAAGCATGCTTTGAAAAAAGGAAAGGTCGAGGGCTAAGGATTTAGCTCAGTGGCATAAGCGCCTGCCTTGCAAGTGTGCAGTCCTGAGTTCGATACCTGGTACAAAAAAAAAAAGTCAAGGAGATTGCAAAAGATTAGAAATGAGGTCAGAAAAAGGAACTCTTTTCTTCTCATATCCATGGTGAGTTATTGAGACAATTTGCCCATGAATCATCACTCTCAGCCTGGAAAGGTGAGGGTAGGCTAAGATAATCTCACTGTGGGGATCTATCCACAAAGGAAACAGGTAAAACAGGCTTGACATTTCCCTCTAGAGTGTAGAGGGAGTATCAGGCTAAAATGTCCCAGTGAACCCTGATCCCTGTCTTAATTGGCTGCTGGGGTCCCATGGTTTTATATATATATATATATATATATATATATATATATACCCTAAATAAACTGGATTTCATAAAAAAGACCCATTTTACAGCATTTAATGAATTCACATTTTGGTTAGTATCAAAGTCCACTAGGGGACACACTAACATTTTTCTCTAGTGCTGCTATCTAAAACATAACAACAAACCACAGCAATCAAAACAAGTTAAACAGATCAAGCAAGGAGCACCAATAAATTCAGCAATTAGTAAGTCCAAAACCAGCATATACAGAGCAGTACTCCAGAACTTTGCCTGCAAAAGTAAAATGCTCCATCAAAGAAACATAATAATCTTCTCATGTTTTCAATTTAAACTTATCATTTTAACAAAAAACAGTGTATAAAAAAGATAAAGCATAAAAACTCAAGGCATAAGCAATTGACAAGCAAGGGTGACAATTTTTGATTTTTCAAACAAGTCACAACCCAGATTCCATGAAAGAAAAGCAAACTCTTACCCCTTTTCAATTATCTCTCTTGTGCCTCTAAGTGATACAGGTAAGTAAATGTAACTCCCAACCTTCTAGATGTCAGAGACGTTGCATTCCTGTTCTCCATAAATGAAGAATGAATTCTAGGGATCAATGGAGGTTACAAGTAGGAAACTTTCTTGGGAGAGCTAGCTCCTGAAGTCAGGAGAGTCCTGAAAGTGGGTCGCCAATTAGTCCACTCTCAGAGGAAGTTTAATAGAGTAAAATCATGAGTTGGGTACAACACGGGTCAAAACTATGACCAACCGGTTAGACTGCAAGTACAGCCACTTAGGTAATATTGATCCAATGAGGAAGAAGATCATATAGCAAGTATATATGGAAAGAACAAAGATCTTCTTTAGAAAGGATTGGGGGGATTCTTTGTCACCCACCAGGGACTGATGTCTCTCTAGACTTTATTGGGCTAGGTGATACCAATTATCTTATCCCTTGGGGGAGCATGTAGACCTTGTCATGCCCTCTTTATCTTCAGGCCTGGCCTCCACCAGATGCACCTCTGGCCACAGCTGTAATGTGTTCCTATCCTCTGCACTGATTCCCCTGGGGCCCAGCCCTGACTAGTTATAGTATTTGCACTTCACTTAGATGCCTGTAATATTATCAAGCTATACAAGTGGTCCCGGTGCACACTACTTTTTTCAAAGCATTGTCTTAGGGCATTGTTCAATCTTGTCAAGTTCTCCCAGTGAGACTTACCCCATCTTTAAAGAGACCCTATTGGACCTATTGGTCCTTGAACTGTGGTCCCTGTTTTCCTGAGGACAACTGAACACTTTCCAAGGACATTTATAGAGAATCAATGTCCAGATCCTCAAGTTCAATATACAATATACTTTCCCTAAAATTCATGTGCCTGAGAGAATATTCAGGGTGGAAGCATCAGGTCAGTATTCTCCACAAGCCTTCTTTCATATTACTAAAGAAAGGGAAAAGCTCACCCAGTGACTCTCCCTGTGATGGTGCTTTACCCTGGGAATGTAAACACCTTTGGCAAAACAAACAAAGAAGCAATTTGAAATACTGTGCAGGTGTTCAAAAAAGTGGATGACTAATCAAGACTGTGTAACAAATCTCTTTGCAAGTAGGTGGTGTTTAAATTTTTGCTTTCAACAAAATTAAAGAATGTCTTAGTTGTATTTCAGTGTAACACCTGTATGCCAATGGCGGGAATGTGAAATGGCACAACCAAGCTATAATGCTGTTTTCTTGAAAAACTAAAAATGGAATTATATGATCCAGCAGTCATTTCTACCCATATGCACAAAAGAATTGAAGACCCATTGTCTCAAACACTTGTATCCAGAGCAGTATTATTTATAATAGTCGAAAAGTAGAAGCAGCCCGTGTCCAGCAAGTAAAGAAAACGTGGCACATGCATACAGTGGAAAATTATTCTACCACAAAAAGTAAATAAATCTGTCATAACTTACAATATGGAAAAAAACTTGAAGATATTACGCTAAATGAGGAAACTCAAAGATGGATCAAGAGATCAAGGTGGGTGAGCAGGGAGGGAAAGAGGCTGAAACAAAGAATGAAGATGTTTTGTATATGTGTACCAGCTCCACACAAGGCATGTAAGCACTATGTACTGCAAACAGGCATTAATAAAAATACATAAATAGGATTTGTCAAAAATGAAAGACAAGAACCAATATTGTTTGATTCTACACATACAAGGTACATACAGTAGTAAAATTCACAGACAAAAAGCAGAACGTTAGCTTTGATGAACTAGGGGCAGGGACTGGAAACATAATGTTTAGTGAAGGAGCAGTTTCTTTTTGGGAAGATTCAAATTTCTAGTGATAGATGGTGGTGACGATTGTACAACAGCGTGAACGTATTAGGTGCTACAGAGCAGTACGCTAATATAGCCAAAATGCTAAATTTTGTGATGTTTATTTTACCATATTAAAAATGTAGCATCTTCCTCCAAAAAGTATACATACTTTAGGAAAAGAAAAATTTATATAAATATTTTAAGATTAAATTTATTGAGACATCATAAGATTTGTATAAGTTACCTTTGGCCTCTGCAATTCCAAGAGATGCTCAAAGTGGTGGCCATTCATTTCCAGACATTTGCTAGTATGGTGAACTGCTGCTTGGGTAACCTTGGTCAGTGAGATTGTTGCATATCCATTTTCAATTTCTCTAAGGGCCAGCAATGTAGCAGGTTTTCTGCAATATTTGACATCCTCAAGGGTGCCTTATACAAGAATAATGCTATCTGTTGAAAATGATCATGATATAATTTTTCTTTTCCTGAAGTATGTATACATTTGGGGGGGCAGTCTCTGTATATATCTCTGTAATGATAAGAATGTGATTTACAGAAATATGTAACAGAAAAAGGATTTTCCAAAGGAGGTGATATTATTTTAACAAAATCCACTCCTTATATTTCAACATACTTATTTACAAGAATGAGGTTTCATTGTACTTACAGTTATACAAATGAAAAACAGAAATAACATCAATGTTGAGTCCTGTCTCTTTTCAGCAATAAGCAGTAGTTATCTTTGGTATATAAATTAATTGAACAAAAAAGCCCAATGAACTTCCTTGAGATGTTTTCCAAAATAAAAATCATAATTTAAAAAAATGTAATGTTGTAACATATTTATGTTATTGTCATCATTGTGTACTACTAATAATTTTTGTGATAAATTAACCCAAAGGAAATTTTGGCATCTACAGTCTTATGGATATGCACATTTAAAATTTTAATTTAAATTTATTTTTAACAGATACATAAAAAATAAAAATTATATTAACCAGGCAATGTGATGGTTCGATACATGTATATATTTTATCATGCTTGCATAAGGGTAGATATAGCTCTGTCTTCAAACACTGGCTATATTTTATGGTAAAAGCATTCAAAAATCCTTTCTTAAAAACAGAACAAACAAACAAAAAAAAGCCTTTCCTTTAGCTTTTTGAAATATACACTGCATTATCATCAACTATATATGCCCGCTGTGCAATGATACCTCAGTCTTTCTTGTTTATATCTATAACCTGTTGATCAGGTTCTTCCAAACTCTCCCTTCCTCAGTTGAAACATTTAAAACTTTGATTTCTATATATATATTTTTTGTTAAGTGCTATTATCTTAGGTGTTATGGCTTGTGTTTAGATGTGCCCCCAAAGCCTCATATGGTATTTTGTGAAGCTTTTTCAAATGCAGTTCAATTTAGAGTGTGTGACTCTGGAATTAATTCATAGTTTAATGCTAGGCTCATGGACACTAGGATTAAGGGTATGGTGCAACCTACCCTAAGTAGTCTGGATAAAATAAAAAGAGAAGAAAGGCAGTTAAAGTCCCTTGTTGCTTTACTACCTTCTGCCCATCATGAATGCTTCTCTGTGTGGCCTGTGCCATGTCAACCTGCCTTGGGGCCAGTGGATTATAGACTGAAATTTCTACAAACTGTGACCCAATAAATCTTTTCCCTATAATTTTGGGTGTTGGATATTTTAACTCAGCAATGAGAAAAGTAACTAACACAATAGGTGATTAATCAGAATTTCTAATGCAACAATACATTACTGTGAGATTCTATTAATCTGGTTAATATGTATCTATGTGATTTACTTTACAAGGATTTATAAGATAAATATGTGCTTGCCAACTGAGCAGTAAGGACTTGAAAGATAAAAAAGTGAATCTGATGCTGACGAAACAAAAAATGGGTGGAGAGGAAGGGGCAATAAAGAATTGAGATATGCTATGTGCATGCGTCAATTCCCCACAATGAATGGAATCATTATGTATTGCTAACATGTACGCAAAATTTTTTAGAAAAGACACTAGGAATTTTTTTAAAGATTCTATGAGAGAAATGGAATGTGTATTTAGGTAGAAAACGGAACAGTGGAATATTTTTGACTACTGAAGAAAAGTTTATATATATATATATATATATATATATATGCATTTTTGGATTCCTTTGGATATAGTGATATAGTGACAATATATCACTATGAAAATTACATTCTTTGCAACTCAAAAGTGTAAAAAAGAAAAAAAATTAAAGTCAAATAAAACTTCTAAATGATTTTTATTACTCCAAAATTATTTTTGGGCACAAATGAGTAAAACTATTTGAATTGCTATTTGCTGTAGGTCTTTTCCTGTTTCTTCTCACACTGGACATGCCTGGTTCTGGTCTCATTTATTATTTTCAGCTTTTCCTATCCATGGAAAGTTTAAGTCCTCTTGATTTCAGATTGAAAATATCATTTTCAGGGAAACTCATTGAAATGTCTGGATTCTGATAGAAATAATAAAAAATAATACTCAACCAGGGACAGTTCTGTTCCTCAGGGGACCTTGAGCAATATCTGCAGGCAGTTTCCATTGTTCCCATTTGGTTGGGGTGATACAAACATCTAGTGGGTATAGGGCAGGGAGTCTTTAAGTTTTCTGCAATTCCTGCATGGAGCCACAGGTGGGTGAAAGTGCTAATGGGCAAAATAAATGAATGAAGAAATGAATCAATGAATAAACATGACTAGTTCAGTTAAATTGTTGAGGTTGTACACATGTTAGGACTGTGCTAGACCCTCAGAATATATATACCCTTGAACATGCCCATCCAAAGGTTACTTTAATGCAGCCCACATTTTAGAGATCCAGCCTAACTCAGCGTCTTTTTGCAAGCCAGGAGATTCTGGCTGAAGTAGCAAAAACCCCTCCTTTGTTTAGACCTACATTCCTCTGGCCTTTGGAGTGCTCTAAAAGCTCTTACTTTTTTTAATTGCTTGGGTTAGGGTTTCTTTGTCCTCTTGTTGAGTCACTCTTCCTCAGGGAATGGCCTCAAGGCTCTCATCTCCATAACACTTCTTTCTGTGTCAAACAGCACCCGGGCTCAACAGCAGGACTCCAGAGTGGTCGCATTCCATCCCTCAGGTTACCATCAGCCAGCTGAGAGGGCAGATCCAGTTTGATTGCCTCAGGGAAAACTCTTTGCCTCCAGCTTCACTTAAGAGGTAGTGTGCACAGTATGCAACCTCTTTAACATACTTGATCCCCAGGTTTTAAAGATCTATGTTCAAAATAGTAGGACCTGAAAATGTCCTTTCTTCCAAATAGTTGGTTAGTAAGTTCAGCTATTTAAACAATAACCACATGAAAATCATTTTGCAAAGGGTTCTGAGAGGCTGCTATTTGCTTTCAGAATCCTGCCTCATCCTGAGTTCTTACGGCCTGAAGATTCTATAGTAAGATCTCTATGTTTAGAGAGTCTGTGTATCCAAATATTCAGTCATGGAGCCTTTTCAGTATCTGTAATTAACAATAGCTAAGGCTTATGAGGGCTTATCATATGCTAGCACTGTGCTAAGCTCTTTCCAAAGGCCAGCCTACTGTGAATACCATCCAAGAGTGATAGTCACAGGCTAATGTGATTCTCCTTCTGTAGGCTATGCAAGTTTTCATTATCTTGGACTTTAAGGCTATCAAGTATGCCCTTAAAGGAAAAAGCGATTACTTTCCTTCCTCTAAGAAATGTTCCTGACTCTTTGATGTAATGGACATTTATTTAGTCAAGAAGTTTAAAATGCCTGCTTACCCACATACTTTCCCTGAGAACTGCTTCCCACTTGGAATGTCTGTTGAAAGAACTCAAGTTGTCCAAATGAGTCCTGAAATCCTGCCCTCAGTACACTGAATGAACTAACTCCAGCTGGACCAGTGCAATCCTGTTCCCAGGAACATGGAATTAAAATAACTGTACCAAAGAGACTGATGAAGATAATCATGATGTTTTATGTGCAAGGTGCTGCATGGTTTGATAATGAAATTCTGTGATGTGAAAGAGGAGTTTGATTGTATAATGGAAGAGAGACTCCTATTTAGTGTCAGTTCCTGATGAACTGCAGTTACCATGAGGTCTGGCTTACTTTGTCCACTTTCCTTGGGTTCGATGACAAACCCCTATGCCATTTCCAAGAAACTGCCTATATTAATCTATGTTGGATGAGTGGCTGTTCCTTGCACCTGAGGTAGAAAAGGTAAGAAGGAGACAAGGAAAATCATAACTAAACACTGTACTTTTAAGAGGACTGAAACTTCTAGGACCAAGGCAATGTTACCCAAGGTAAGCACATCAGCATTCCCATGGTTAAATTTAGGCTCTTTCCTTCTAGACCCATCGCACTAAAAAATTCCTCAGGAATACTACAAATTCATAAATTGGCTTTTCAATTATTTGGAATAAATAAAGATATTGAAGGAATTGTTAAGCAAAAAAGCACCAATAAGATTGGAAAATTCTGTCCATGTATACCACAAAAACTGAGAAAGTTTGTTCTAGAGATGAGAGGTGTAGCTAGACTATCACTCTACGCAGAGATTCTCCGCAAGGCTATTCAGCCATCTCAGGAGAAATTGGGAATAGAGATGAGATCATACCATCAGATACCAAGAATTTGTTAACATCAGTGAGTAACCTACTTTTGAGTATAGGGCCACCAATATTCAATCACTTCTCTAAGAGTCTCTTAATACAGTCAAACTGATGTTCAAGATTAAACAATACAAGGTCCTATGTGGGAAAGAACATGCCAAAAAACTTGCAAATAAGGCTGGCTTGCAGAGTGAAAGGTGAGAGGCCCTGTTTAGGATCAGAATGATGTGGTTTCCCCACTGGGCATGGAAGACAGAATATCCATTAAATAAGGATTGTTTTCTTTCTTTTATTTAAAGAGAAAAAAACAAAACAGAAAAAAAGGAAGCAATAATACAAAATTACAAATAAAAGAAATAAAATAAACACTAAGAAATCACTAGTTGACAAATTACATACTGTCATCTTAGAAATAGTTGTTCAAGTTACAGAATTAAAGCATACAAAGTAGATATTCAAAACATGAGACTGCAGATAGTTCTGCTCAATGATCCGACAAAAACTTAGTAATATGGTTATCAATCCTACACACTTAAACATGCATGCAGTTATATCCTTTAGAGCACTTCCTTTTTTCCTGTCAGTAAGGATTATTTTCGGACCTAATATTCTAAGGGAATTTGCCTTGCTAGGCTTTGGATTTACTTGGAATCCACCACCACGTTCTTACCCCTCATTTCCCTACTTGGAATGGGAATGTCTTAACTTACACCCTGTCGCATAACTGTATTTTAGAAGCATATAACTTGTCTGGCTTCACAGATTCACTAGTGAAGAGGAAATTCTCCTCTTGATGAATATATCTCAAATCTCACTTATATCTGACTTGTTTAGATGAACTTTGGACTTGGAATTGATAATGGAATGAGTTAAAATTTTGAGACTGTTGGGATAATGGGATTTAATTTCTCAACAAAAAGGATGTGAATTCTGTAAGGCCTATAGTAGAAGATTACGGACTAATTTGTGTCTTTCTCCTAATATAGATGCATTGAAACCCTAACCCATAATGTGACTATATTTGGAGATGAGGCTTTAGGGGTATAATTAAAGATAAATGAAGCCATAATATTGGGTCCTTAATCCAATAAAACAGATGTCCTTGTAAGAAAAGTGTGAGGAACATGAAGTCAGTCAGGCTAAGTATGCAATGACATCACAGATATCTGGCCACAGAAGTGATGAATTCTAAGAGAACAACACCCAAAGAAGCTGACTGGTTACACTGAACACCCAACCACCACAGCCCAAAAACAGATGGCCCAAGATGGGTGGACACCAGCACACGAACCACAGAGACACTGCAGAACTGCAAATTAGATGTCATCATCTCCAACAAACAACTAAGTGAATGAGCTCGCACCACAAGCCACGTCCTCAAGCCTCAGGGAACATAGGCTTTTCAGGACCATCTTTGGACTGACCTGATTTCCCAGACTGCCTCCAGTTAGAACTGAACCTTTGTTCAGTGAGTAACTTAGACTCAATTTGGTCTCATACCCATATGAGTGACTGAGATTGGGACCTTATACATGCTTGCATGTGCCTCATGGTGCAAAGGTTTGATGTATAAAGATCATCAGCAACTGAAGGTGAGAGTCTTTATGACATGTAGTCCTACTGAGTTTAACTTTCTATCCTTAAGAACTGTAAAGAAATAAATTTTAGTTATTTAAGTCACCCATGCTGTGGTATTTTATTATGGCAGCCCAAGATGTTTAATAGGAAATGTCAAGGTATCCATGTTGTAGATATGTAGTGGGCAACAAGAAATATACTTGGAGTTTAAAACTACTTGTAAGATAACAATATGCAGTATATCAACTAGTGTTAATTCTCTAATTTTAAAAACAATTCTGTATCATTTCTATCATTTTTTTCTGTTTTGCCTTTTACAATTTAAAAAAAAGAAAATACAAGGGTTTAGCTCAGCAGTACAAGTGCCTGTCTGGCAAGAGTGAGGTCATGAGTTCGATCTCCAGCACCCCCCCAAAAAAAAGTCAAAGGAAAAAAAAGAACAGGAAGAAGATATAAACATTCACTTAAAAAACAGAGAGATTGCTATTGGAGTCTTCTGATTATTGGAGTATGGAAGTAGATGAGATAGTTCAATCAGAGAGAATTAGAACATGGAGAAAAAGAGAAAAGTGACTCAGGTGAAACTTGGGCTGGAATTGGCACCTATAATTGAATGGCTCAGTGAAGAAGATAGAAGTACTGACATTGAAGGTACTGGTACTGGTAGAAAGCTGAAAGTGAGCCATAGCAGAACACATGACCTTCTGCAGCCAGAATAGTTGATTAATAGCACCAAAGTGTTAGAAAATTCATGTTAGACTCAACATGAAGACTGTTAACCTTCCTATTTAGGAGTTCATTGGTAGCCTTCATAAGAGATATATGGTTGCTTATGAAAAGTTAACTTACACTGGCTTGTGGTAGCTACTTACTTAGATATAGTTTTAGTGAAAGATTTGTTGTACTTTTGCTGGGAGTGTAATAGACACATAGTCTTCAGCAGTCTACCCTCTCAGCGATTGTGTCAGCTGCAGAGTTACATCCCCTAAGATCACCCACTATGTTCATCAGCTTTCAGTTATTGCAACAAAATATGAGGTGATCAACTTAAAAAGAGGAAAGGTTTATTTTGGATTACAGTTTGGGTGGCTTCAGTCCATGGTTGGTTGACTCCATTGCTTTTGGGTTTGAGGTAAATCAGTGCTTTATGACAGGGATCACATGGAAAAGGAAGCTGCCTGCCTCTTGGCAGCAAAGAAGCAACAAAGGAGAGAAAGAGAACAAAATCTCAAAATTCTCTTTGAGTGCATACCTAGATGAGCTAAGACTTCCCACTAGTCCTGACCTCCTAAAGGTTTCCACCACCATCTAATAGCATAATGGACTGGGACCAACTCTGTAATATATGGGACTTTGGGGGGATATTTGAGATCCAAACTATAGTGCTTCCCTTCTCATGGTGGCCCACCTTTAATGCCTGTCCATGTGAAAGTGAGGTTGACTGAGCAATCACTGGGTTTGCATCAAGCTCATCTTCTCCCTATGCCCAATCCTGCTTCCCCAGAGGCTAATCTCAAGGAACTTATTAGTAAAAAATCTGCATTTCAATTCTGCCTCAGAACCTGCTTCTTAGAGAACCCAACCAGACCCTTGGGTTGAAGGAAAGATGTAGAGCATATAAATATAGGCCATTCTTCCAAGGTCTCAAGCAGTGAAAATAAGATAGATTATAACCTGAGGGCAACGATTTTGTCTTTTCATCCCCTACACCAGACATCATATTGGATGCATACTACATGGTTTAGCCTTGACCTTAGAAGGCCAGGATGAAGAAAAAGTAAAAAATCAGATCTTTCATTCTTTAGATGTTTCCCATGAAATATTTAAGTAAAAATATGGATCCATAAAATATTTTAGTAGTATTTCCCTCCCCTTGGTCCCAACACATGCACATACACACGTACACATACATACACGCATGTGCACACATGCACGCACACACATACATGCACATATCTCTAATATCTCTTAGATAGAAATGATCTTGATCCCCTTTACATCTACCCTAGTTAATAAAAAACAGGAAAAGGAATCACATTGTTTCTCATATGCAAGAAAATTACAGGGAAAGGGAAAGAGAGAAAGCATAGGTGATGGGCCAGAAGCACTCATAGTTGCTGATAAAGAGGAATAATCCCATCCACTTGGGTCAAACCAATCACTCCTTTTCAGACTTGAGCTACTTAAATTTAGTCCCTAATATGACAAGAATTCAGTTAACCAGGAACAAACAATCTGAGCTGAAAGGTCTAGGAGAATCATGGGGTAGGTCCAGATAGAAACTACACTGGTCTCAACAGCCCTCCAGCATTTCAGACCCCTACCCTCCTCTCTGGAGAAAATGGATCAGAAAAGAATGTTTAATGAAGTGAGTTGTGATCACTAAAGACAGAGCTTCGCCAACAAGTCCCCCAAACTCAACTTAAAAGGTTCCATATTTCACACAGTGCTCTGCCTGAAAGTCAGTGGGACTCTATGCTTGACTTCAAGAAACATACAGGGAGACGAGTGAAGACCATGGCTATCACAATTACTTGGCACCAAAGCTGCATAGAGCAGAAGATATGCAGATGATGAAAGCAATCTGCCTCAATCCAAAGTGAAAGACTCTGGAAAAACACAGACTTTGAAGGAGGTACACAGAAAAGAAAACAGGATGTCTTTCATCAGACGTTGTGCTGTGAAACGCTCCTGCATGGAAGTTTATTAAGTGAATAACAAGGAAAAAATGGAGATACAAAAAGCTGTAAGAGTGGATGCATTTAGTTCAAAACAATTCCTTCAGAAATGCTAGGGAAGAAAAGACAAAGTACAAATATTTTCCAAGTGCTGTTCCCCAAATGTCTCTGACTGTACATGCTTTGTATTTGAAGGATTGGAGGGTGCTATCTAGACAGTAATCACATACACTAGATAAAAAAGAAATGGAAAGAATCTATTAAAACTACAGAAGATGGAATTACAACCCTTATAGCAATCTAAATAGAGCTGACATTTCAGATCTGTACAACTGGAAAAGTAATGCTTTATCCCTTAATAATTACCTTTAAATTAAAAGGTTGTGCATTATTTTTTAAAACTTCCAAATTAAAAAAGAACAAAAACATTTAAATGCAAAAAATAAAATGTATATGCTCTGCAATCACACCCATGTTCTTATTTCATGTGCTTTAGTTTCTCCCTATTATTTTTCATCAAGTTAAATAGCATTTTTTAAAAACTAAAATGCAAAAAGTATTAAAGGTAAGGAGATATGGATAGAGATACAGTCATGGAGGTTAATTCTATGTTTCTCTATACAAAAGGAAGAGTGAAAGAAGTATACTCCCTGAATATTATTGTCTGCTTTGAATCAACATTTTAAAAATCTGGTAGTTTCCCCCAAAACTACAATGTTACTGCATTTGTTGTGATCCTAAAATGGAATGTTCAAAGGAATGCAACTGGATTCTACCATAGAATCTGTTACCCCAGAGCAGAGACATTTTTTGTCATCTATTGAACTACTGTTTTGTGTTCTATCCCAATCTAATAAGACTACAAATTTTTGTGGCCCTTTATCTTTGAGTCTTATTGGTCATTTTCAATGCGTGTATAGTACTGTTAATCCTTCATCTGCTCTTTTGGCAGAGTTTTATTGTGTGCCGTTTCTGTGGCATGGAATGTGTTATTCACTGGAGAATATTGCCGTGGTAAAACTGGAATCTCTGCCTGTGAGTAGCTTAGGCTGGTTGACTTTCAAATAGTCAAGTAAAATAAGGAGCAGTAAGGGCTGTGGTTGGCAGTAAGCACACTGAACGAGAGGAGCAAATAAAGAAGATACAAAGCCATGCAGGAAGGACTTCCTTCCAGAAGTGACATCGGAACTGCAACACTTTGCCATTTTCCACTGTAAGCCCTGTGAGGGCAAACACTGCCAATTCATGAGTGCGCCTTCACCATGTGAGTGTTTGGTGCACAGTAGATATTCAAAAAGTGATTTTTAAAATGAAGCCATTCTTCAAAAACACTGGGAGAAAAGGATTTGCCTAACATTTCCCCCTTCCATTTTCACAGCAGAAAAAAAAAAAAACTTGCAATGGATGAGTGCTAAATAAATAAATGAACAGTAAAATTGGCTACTTAAGCAAGAACAAGCCAGTTCACTTTTAAACCTATCCAGCACAGTTTAGTTCACTGAACACTGAGTGCCAACTTTGTCGGAGACCTCACCCTGGTTTTTGGGAACACAGGGATACAGGTCTAAGACACAGGCTGTGTCTACAGTGTGCTCATGTGTTGGTGACAACTCAGGATGACAAAGAAATGATGACTTGGCGTATTTAGGGCATTTCATTGTGAAAATCATATTCCTCCCTCAGTAGGTGGAAGAGTGCAATAGACAACCAAGTGTGGGTTGGCAAGATGCCATTAAGACCATTCATCACATCTCTGTAACAACCTAGACACAGAGTAAAGCCAAGTTACCAAGAGGCTCAGTTCATGTGTAAGTAAGCGGTAGTATTTTAGATTTTTGGGAGGAGCTATTGAGAATATATAATTGAATTCCAAAAGATGCAATATCAAGAAGATCCTTTCCTTTGGTTTAAAATTTAAATATACCTAGTGCTTAAGAAATCCACAAAAGAACATAAGCCCCTAAGGTGGGAATGAGGGTGATTTTAGCAATGCAGGAGAGGAGGAGGAAAACAAAATTTACACATGCTATTTGGAAGTTAGATTTTGAATATAGACTGCTAGTTCTAAAGTTATTTTTCTTTTTATGACATCTGCTGTTATGAAAAAAATCTAAAGTTGACAATGACCCTACACAAACCTAGACAATAGATGACATAGGCAGAATGGCAAACTTTGAAGTCCACGAGAAATCCAAATCCAGGCAAGAGGTGTGTTTTTTGTGTTCTCAACAGAGCAAAGAAAAATTAAGAAGAAACCCAAAAACGAAAACAAATTTGAATGCTTCTTAAAAATGTAATACTAACACATACTAATTTAAAAAATTAATGGGGTTCAGTATGAAATTCCCATACATGCATATATTTTGTATTGATCATGGCCATTTAGCCTTCCACCCCCTGTCCCCCACCTCTGACCTGGTTGGCTTTCTTTCCACTCTTAGTCACTGCCTTAGCCTTCTGGTTCTTGTTGTTTATTTTCTTCCTCTTCTTGCTTCCCAATAGGACAGAAAACAAGTGACACTTATTTTTCTGTGTCTGGCTTAATTTATTTAACATGATGTCCTCTAACTCAATTCATTCTCTTGAAAGTGACAAGGTTTTATTCTCCTTTCTGATTGCATATTCCAATATCTGTATCTATATCTATTATATGTTTTAATCTACTCATCTGTGGACAGGACCATAGACTGATTCCATATCTTGGCTACAGTGAACAGTGCTATAGCAAACATAGAACTGCACGTGTCTCTTTGGTATGCTGATTTCATTTCCCTTGGTTTATATGCTGAAGAGTGGTGTCACATGGTAGTTCTAATTTTAGCTTTTCAGGATCCTCCATATTGTTTTTCATGGTAGCTGCATTAAATTTAATCCCTACCAAAAGTATAAAAAAATTCCTTTTTCTCTGCATGCTTAGCAGCATTTTAGTTTTTGTTTATAATAGCCATTTAGCAGGAGTGGGATAGATCTCATTATACTTTTTGCATTTCCTTGATAGCGAATGATATTGAGTATTCTTTCATAAATTTATTGGCCATTTGTACTTATTCTTTTAAGAAGTATCTATTCCAATCATCTTTCTGTTTCTTAATTGGACTACTTGATTTAAAAATTATTTTGTTCTTTATACATTCTCATTATTAATTTTCCATCAGACAAATAGCTAAAAAAGATTTTCTCTCATTCTGTAGATTGTCTTTTCACACTGCTGATTGCCTACTTTGCTCTGCAGAATCTTTTTAATTTGATGTAAATCCACTTGTCAATTTTTGCTTTTGTTTCCTGTGCTTTTGGAGTCTAATTTAGGAAATTGTTGCCAGTGACAGTATCTTGAAGTGTTTTCCCTATGTTTTTCTCTACGGGTTTCAGAGTTTACATTAATGCTTCTGATTCTTTTCAATTTGATTTTTGTATGTGATGAAAGATAGGAGCCAAGTTTTGATCTTGTAAGTATGAATAACCAGTTTTCCAAGCACAATTTGTTGAAAGGTCTCTTTTCTCCAATGTATATTCTTGGAACCTTTTTCAAAGTCAGTTTGCTACAGATGCATGTATTTATTTGTGAGTCCTCTGTTTTGTTCCATTGGTTTATGTGATGGTTCTTTAGGTTTATATCATGTTATTTTTATTAATAGGGCACCATAGTATTAAGATATACTATTATATTTCCTTCTGCTATTCCAGACATTTTGTACTTCCATGTAAATTTGAGAGATATTTTTTCTAGTTCTGTGAATAATATCATTGATATTTGATGAAGATTGTATTCAATCTGCAGATTGCTTTTGGTAGTATACACATTTTAACCATATTAATTCTTCCAATTCATGAACATGAGAGGTCTTTTCACAGTTTAGTGTTTTTAGATTTTGTTTCAGTACTTTGTTTTTTATTGTATCTGTTTTTTGGTACCGGGAATCATACTCAAGGCCTTTGCTTGCCAGGCAGGCTCTGGGTTGCATAGTATATCTCTCGCATTTCATTGTACAGATCTTTCACATTTATAGCTTTACTCCTAGGTATTTTTATTTTTTGGTATGACTTTTGAATGGGATTACTTTACTGACTTTTTCTCAGCAAGCTTATTGTTGGAGTGTAATAAAGCTACTACTTTTTGTATGTTGGTTTTGTACCCTGCTACTTTGCTGAATTTATTTACATTTTTAATGGTTTCTTGGTAGAATCTTTGGGTTTTACTATGTGTAGAATATTATAATTTACAAACAAGGATAATTTGTCTACCTCCTTTCTTATTTCTATGCCATTCTTTCTTACTTTTTCTTGATTTTTCTGGCTAAAATTTCTAATAATGTAAGCAATAAATGTGGCAAGGGCATACACCTGATCTGAGAGGGAATGTTTTCATATTTTTTCTCCTTCAGTAAGATATTGGCTGGAATATATAGCCTTTATTATGTTGAGGTATTATTCTTGTATTCCTAATTTATTCAGAGGTTATATTATGAAGCGATGTTGAATTTTATCAAATGTCATTTTTACATCTATTAAGATGATCATGTGATTTTCATCCTTGGTTTTATAATTGTATCATATTGCATTTATTGATGTGCTTATGTTGAACCATTCTTGCATCCATGGAATAAAATCACCTCAGTCATAGTGCATGATCTTTTTACTGTGCTCCTAAATATGACCTGCAAGTATTCTGTTGGAAATTTTTGCCTCTATATTTATCAGGGATATTAGTCTATAGTTTTCTTTTTTGCTGTGTCCTTGTCAGGTTTTCTTGTCATGATAATGCTGGCTTTATAGTATAAATCTGAAAGGGTTTCTTCCTTTTTACTTTATGGAATAGTTTGTGAGGCATTGGTCTTTGCTCTTCTTTAAAAGTCTGGTAGTGTTCATCCGTGATAACATTCAGCCTTGGAATTTTGATGCTGTTGTTGTTGGCGACTTTTTATTATTGATTTGATCTAATTATTTGGTCTTTTGGGGGTACTTATACTATTTTTTATATTTAAAATTTTTGAAAACATGTTTGCAGTACATGAAGTTTATATATCTCTTGGGAAGTAGGTGAATGTACACAACACAGCTCGATTCTTTTTTAATCCCCTTCCCCTTCCAACCCACCTTCCTCCTTCTATCTCTAAATCCTCTTTCCCTATTGTTATTCTTTTTGTTACTATCACTACTTCTATTTCATGTTTATGACATATAATGTTACATTCACTGTGGGTATTTGACACACGTAAGTAAAGCATCTCAAATCTGTTTACTTCCGTTTCTCTTCCCTCCCCTTTCCCTTATTCTCCTGGACACTTTCCCATTTACATTTATATCATCTTGTTTTAATTTTGGAAAATCAGATGTGTTCAGAAACTTACTTGCTTTCTTCTAGATTTTCTAATTCATTATCCTATAGTTTTAAAAATATTTTATAATTATCCTTTGAATTTCTCTGGTATGAGTTATAATTTCTCCTTTTTCATCTCTAATTTTACTTGGTGCCTGTCTCTATTTTCTTTGTTTCTCTCTCTCTCTCTTAGTTTAGTTAACTGCTCAAAAATTTTATCTTTTCAAAGAACGAACTCTGATTGATCTGTTCCTTTATTCTCTGTTTCATTGATTTATGCTCTGAACTTTATAATTCTTTACTTCTACTGATTTTGAATTTGGTTTGTTCTTGTTTTTCTAAGATTGTAAAAATATTTCTAAAGTTATTTTCACTCTATTTTATGATGTAGGTACTTATTACTGTAAAATTCCCTCACTACTGCTTTTGCTGTACCCAACAAGTTTGGTATATTTTAGTTCCATTTTCTTTTGATGAGAAGAATTTTAAAATTTCATCACTTATTCTTCAATAACTCACTCTTCATTCAAAAGTGTCCTCATATATATATATATATATATATATATATATATATATGAGAAATTTCTACAGTCTTTCTTGCTGTTGATTTCTAGTTTTATTCCACTGTGATCAGAGAAAATGTAGGATGTTATACTTTTGGAATTTGTTAATACTTGCTATGTGGCCTGTTGTAGATATAAAGTCTGTTCTAGAAAAATTTGCATGCAAGCAGTGAGTGGTGACACACACCTATAATTCCAGCTACTTGGGAGTCTGAGGTAGGAGGGTGTAAGTTTACTCCCAGCCTGCGCAACATAATGAGATATTTTCTCAACAGAAAATAGAAAGCGCTGAGGATGTAGCTGATTGGTAGAATGTGTGACTGGTATACATGAGGCCCTATGTTCAATGCCTAGTAGAAAGAGAGAGCAAGAGCGAGAGTGAGAGCAAGAGAGAGACAGAGACAGAGACAGACAGAGAGAGAGACCAAGCACTGATGGAAAAAATGCATACTTGATAGCTTTTTGGTAGAAAATTCTGTAAGTGCACACACTGTGTTAAAAGTTCATTTGATCTGCAGTGCAATTTAACTCCGATGTTGCTTAATTTTTTTCTAGATTATCTATTTGTTGATGACCGTGAGCTATTGAAGTGCTCCATTATTATTGTTTTTGCACCTACCCCTCATTTTATGCTTAGTAATATTTGTTTTATGAAACTGGGTGCTCTGATGTTCAGTGTATATAAATTTATAATCTTTGTATCTTTTGATGAATTACTCAATAGATCAATATTTAGTGATATTTGTCTCTTGCTGTTTATATCTTAAATTATGTTTTGTCAGATATAATTATCTCTGCTTGCTTTCAGATTTCATTTGTTTTGAAAAGTCATCTTCCATCTTTTTACTTTCATTCTGTGTATGTCTGCCCAGGGGACATGAGTTTCTTATAGGTAGAATATTTTTGGTCTTGATTCTTCATCCATTCAATCAGTCTATATTTTTTAATTGGATAATTAGGACCATTTATATCCAAAGATATTATTGAAAGGTATGGAATTGTTCCTGTCATTTTGGGTTCTTACCCGGTTGTTTTAAATAGTTTCTCTTGCTTCTTCCTCTTGCGTTTATCTTTCAGGTTAGATGGTTTGCTATTCTATGATGTTTGATTTTTTCCTAATTCTCATTTATATTTCTACTGTTCTGGTGGGATTAATTTTTTCCAGTGCTTTCATGATGTTGATTATCTATCTTCCACTTTGTGGGATTCCTTAAACATCTTTTATCAAGCTGATCTAGTGACCATGAATCCCATTACTGTATACTTATCATGGATCTTTATTTCTCCATCAATTATGAAGGATAGCCATGATGTATTTAGTCATTTTGGTTGGTATTTATTGTGTTTCAGGACTTAAAGTATATTATTTCACATCATCTTGGACTTCAAAAGTTCTGCAGAAAAATTTCAATTAGTCTAATGAGTTTGTCTTTACATGTGACTTGGCATTTCTCTCTTCAAATTTTAGTATTATTTCCTTATCTTGTGTTTTAACTATTAAATTATAAATCTTCAAGGGATTGTTTTGTGTTCATATCTGCTTGATATTTGGAATGCTTTGAGGAAGATATACAAATGGCAAATAAATGCATGAAGAAATGTTCACCATCACTGGTCATTCAAGAAATGCAAATTAAAACAGCATTGAGATTTCATCCCACTCCAGAAAGAATAGCTGCCATCAAGATATCAACTGATAACAAATGTTGGAGAGGCTGCAGGGAAAAAGGAACACTGCTCCACTGTTGGTGGGAATGTAGACTGGTGCAATCACTATGGAAATCCATATAGAGAATTCTCAGAAGACTAGGATTGGAAGCTCCATTCAATCCAGCTATTCCCCTCCTGGGTATTTTCCCAGAAGAAGTGAAAAGTTCATACCACAGTGATATATGTGCACCCATGTGCATAACAGCACAATTTGTAGTAGCTAAATCTTGGAGACAACCAAGATGCCCATCAACTGCAGAGTGGATGAAAAAGATGTGGTATTTTTACACAATGAAATATTATTCAGCTATAAAAAAGGATGATCTTGAGGCCTTCATAGGTAAATGGAGACAACTTGAGACCATCCTCATTAGTGAAATGAATAAGAATCATATTTTTAAATATCACATTGTGTCTCTAGTGTAAAAAGTGATAAGCACTATAAGAGTAATAAAACCCAAAATGTGTATTTGCTATTATAAAAAAGAGAGGAAAAGAAAGTGCTCTAAGGGGTATAACTGCATGTATGTTTGAGTGTGTAAAATAGATGTCCATACTGCTGAATCTTTGTTGGATTTTTGAGCAGAACTGTTTGCAATCTCACTGTTTGAATGTCTACTATATATCCTTTAATTTTGTAACTTGAACAACTGCATCCAAGATGACAATATGTAACTTATCAATTAGTGATTTCTTAGGTTTTTTGCCTTTGAAATTGTGTATTGCTGCTATTCTTTTTTCTGTTTTGCTTTTTTTTCTCTTTAAATAAAATTTTAAAAATGTGTAGTTGCTATTATAACAAAGAGAAGAAATAGGAAGAGCTATAAAATATATAACTGCATTTATATTTAAGTGTGTAGGATTGATAACCATATTTCTAAGTTCTTGTTGGATCATTGAACAGATTTGTTTGCAGTCTCACTGCTTGAATGTCCACTTTGTATGCTTTAATTTTGTAACTTGAACAACTATTTCTAAAAGGACAATAGTAATTTATCAACTAGTGATTTCGTATTGTTTATCTTTTTTTGAAACTCTATAATATTTCTACCCTTTTACTGTTTTTTTTTTCTCTTTAAATAAAGAAGTCACAAGCTATAACAATATGTTCAATCATTTGATTTTGTCTCAGAGATTTTTAACTACACTCTTTGTACTTTCTTATTTTTTCTTTATTTCTATCTGAATGAAAAATGCTAAAAGATTTGTCTTCAAGCTCCCATATTCTTTTTCTGCATAATCTAATCTATTAGAGATTTATAGTCCATTTTTATCTGTCTTGTTGAGCTTTTTATTTTCAATATTTCTGCTCGGTTCCTTTTCAAAATCTCTCTCTTCACTGAATTCATATCCTGTGTTTTCTTCCTTATTTCAAATTCAACTATATTGTATTACATTGTTACATTGCTTTGTTTTTTTCTGATTTCTTGTGTTTCTATGTTGAGATCTGCACATCCTTGGGATGCTGAGGCCTAATCTACAATATATCTTTTGAGGTACTTTACACTACAATGGAAATGGTAGCCCCTATTAGAAGATGTTGGTTTCCATAGGCACAGTTTTCCTGTTACTTGAAAGTAATTCTGATATGTGTTGCTTCTGTGATGGTGAAAATCCTGAAACTCTTGCCTTCTAGAGCCTGAAGCTCTTCCTTGCTTCACAAGGAAAGGCAGGGGCTGAAATCACAGCTCCCTCTCTGTGGCATTCGCAACCAGTCTTGTCAGCAATGTGCAACTGAACAAGAATATCAATAACCAATATAGAAGACATCCATGGGTATGGCTTCATCAAATGTGATTTTTCTTTTCAACTGTTTTTCTGGGGAGTGCCTTGCCAGGAATGGGACCTCAAGACCATCTCAGACCTGCCCAATTGGGGATGGGCCAACAGTTGGATGATTATATACTCTTTATCGTTTTTTAATTTAAAAATTTTTATTTTAAAGATAATGAAACAACAAAACAAAACAAAACAGAATAACTCCAATCAAAACAAAGCAATGAAACTGGTACATAACTTCAAAGCAGGATAATAGCAAAACAACAGTGGTTACCATAGTATATCTCACTATCTTCACAATAGTTGTGCATTCCATCAGGTATAGCATAGTTGAACCAAAACAAAAGAGAATAAAGGCAATCAAAACAGAATATTGAAAAAAGCAAAACAATCAGTACAAAACAAAACAGTGAGAACAACATTGGATTTCAAAATCAACATAGAAGAAAATCCCCCATATTTGCTATATTGTATACTGTTATCCTCCCTAGAGATGCTCAGACCACCACCCCAGGCCTGCAAATTCAGCCAAACAATGTAAGCATTCAATTGCTTTTTGTACCTCAGTTGCTATCAATTTAGTCTGTTCTCTGAACTAGCTAGTTTTTTATGGGGGTGGGGCAGGGAGTTGGTGATTCTCAGCCCACACAATGGGAGGTGCTATCTGGGAGGTGCTATCTGACTTTTCTCTTCCTGGGTCCCCGCATAACTTGTTGTGTGGCTTATCAGAAAAGCTGGCTAGTTTCCCCTCCTCCTTTTCTTTAAGAATTATCTGCTAAGATCAAAGCGGGACTGGGTCATTGCTAGAACTGGGCATGATTCCTTTCATCTGGGCTTGGAGTGTAGCTTATAAACATAGAACCTGTTCAACATGTGCAAGGTTCTGGTCTCAGTTCTCAGCACTGTGAAAAAGTTTTAAAAAATACAAAGGGAAAATAAGAGAATGTAAGAAATAATACAAAATTTAAAAAGGTGAAGAAAAACTAAAACAAAAAATTTAATAGTAAGAAAAAGCAAAAATAAGAGGAAAAATTATAAAGAAAATAATATAGAAAGATCAATAAGGAGAAAAATACACAATAAAACATTTTAAAAATTTCTTATAGGTGAGGTGTTTACAAACACGAACTAGAGCAGATGACCACAGGCTATGTTGATCAAAGCTTCTCTCAGGGCTGGGCATGGAAGTGCATGCCTGTAATCCCAACACGCAGGAAGTTTAGGCAGGAGGATCCCTGCAAATTCCAGGCCAGCCTTGGCTACAAATTGAGTCCAAGGCCAGACTGAACTGCATAGAAAAACCCTGTCTCAAAAAAAAATGTTTTTCTCTGGGTCTTCACAGGTTATGTGACCTATGAGGAAAAAGTTTTGTTTTGTTTTTTTCAGGGAGAGGGGTGAGAGGGGTCAGTCCCCAGTACTTTCACCTGTGGCACTAACCAGATATGAGGCAGGAAGAAGATGCTGCTACAGCTTGTTGAAATTCTTCTCAGCTGGATTTCACAGTGGAATGAGTTAGGACAGAATGTGGACTGTGCTGGGCATGTATTCTCGCCAGAACTTCCTATGTGCATGCCTTAGAGATGAGGCAAAGGCAGTAGTAGAAGTGGGCTCCCCGATGCATTGCAGGACAGGGGACAATTAAACCACAATGTTCTGTGCTGTGGAGGGCTTAAGGAAGCACATGACTGGTGTCCCCGCATCCTGACAGCTTCTACTCTGGATGCTGGGTGAAAACTATGCAGTTGGTTCCACTCCCATCTCAGTGGGCAGATTCCTCAGTCTTCTGATTCCAGAGGGTGTCCCCTCTGCTCTCCTCTGTGTTGCAGGCCATGCTCTCCTCAGCTTAAAATTCTCAGTGGGACTTTGTCAGAGTCACATCCCTTAACCAAGACTGTTTCCTGAGGCCACCATTCACACTGGCAATAGAGCACAGTGCTGTTCTGAGGGGTCCCAGAATACTCAGGATTCTGCCCAGAAGATCAATACAATCTCAGATAATAGGACCCTTCTTAGTGTCGCTCCATCTGGAACACCACCAGAAGTTGAAATAAACTCCTCTAAAACGTACCTGCTCTTCAGACTCCAGGTCTCTTATTTTTTGTGGCTGCAAAAAAAGATACCCTCTTTCACCTTTATCCCCTCAGAGGGGAGAATCTCTCTCCCAGGCTTGGTGCTGGGCCACAGGGTATTCTCCCACACCAAATCTCTGGATTTCACCAAGTTTCTGTCTCTGATGTTGAATTCCAGGGTTCTTCCACAGCAAGTCACTTCCACATGTAGCTTCAGTCAGTTTCTGCTTTTATGTTAATACTGGGGAGAAGTGGATATGTCCTAGGCACCTCTATTCCACCATCTTGCCTGGCTCTAATGTCTTCAGCTAGAAAAAACCCTATAATTTGCCATAGTTCCTACCATTCTTTATTTACTTTCATACCTTATTTATATTCTTTATTCACTTTCATACCTTATTTATGTTTATATTATTTCTGCTAGACCTTTGAAAATACGTTTGGGTTCATGACACTGATCTATGATTTTTCATTATTATTTAACAGCTGGATGAGCAAATACTTCAAATCAGCACTACAGAGCTCTCTCACTTTAAGAGGAATTGTAAAAGTGCCAGCAGGTTAACAAATTTAGCAAGAGAATCTGTAAGTGTGATGGCTGCCTTGAAATGTCTGTGTTGGAACATTGCCCTAGCTCCCTGCTGTTCCAAATCTTGGACTTCTTCTTTGCCAGATCTATTACCAACTCTCAGAGTTCTCAATGTGAAGACAGATAAGAAATCCCTACTCCACCCAAGATCTATTCTATAGGGCTGGGAATATATCTCAGTGTGTAGCACTTGTCTAGCTTGTGCAAGGCACTGGGTTCAGACCCCAGGCCCATGTAAATAAAAATACACAAGGCCACCTCTTAGTCTCTTCAAGGATCGATAAAGTTTTATTTCCTTTTAATTCTTTTGTTCCCCCAAACAGATAAATACAAAAGCATGGAAAAGACAGGGGTTTGGGGACATGGAAGAGAAAGATAAGCAAGAGCGAAGGAGTTGTGTTGTAACTCAGTGGTGCAGGACTTGTTTAGCATTACTAACAAAAACCTTGCTTCCACGCCAGCAACGGAAAAAAAAAAAGGCAGAATGTGGTAGACAAAAGCAAAGCCAAAACTAAACACAACATAAGGGCATGATGGTAATTCTGAATGATAGCATGTTAGCTGTTCTTAAAGGTTTCGCTGTCCTTTCCTGGTCATTGACTTAGCATATCAGCATTGGCGGGATCCTACAGAGGAAGTAAATGAGGCAGGAGAGAAGTGACTTGCTCAAGGTCACAGAGTAAATGAGTGATTTGCTTAACGGAATCTTAAACTAAGATTCTTCTTGAATTTCACAAACTCTTTTTACTCATAACCATGCTATGGTAAGCTGAGCACCACCTGGCTGTCTCTTCCAAAGTCAGCGCATCTTAGGGTTGGAGCACTGGAGAGTCATTCATTCACTGACTCATTCATTCAAGAATAAGCACACACTACATGTCCGGTACTGTGCTTACCTCAGGAGACAAAAAGAAAAATGCAAATAAAAAATAGGTCATTCTAAGGCTGAACACAGTACATATTCACGAACTCTTATACACCACCTAGGGCAATGTTACCCTCAAAAACCCCCCAGAACTACTGTACATACATAATTTTTATTTTTCTGGTAGCCTCATTTAAAAGATATAGCTACATTTAATTTTAACAATGTATTTCTAAAGCGGTGTATCTAAAACAACATTTCCACACAAAATCAAAATCAAAATTAATGATATATTAAACACTTTTTGGTAAGAATTGTTTAAAATCTCGAGGGCATCTTTTGGCTACTTCACACTTCAGTTTAGACTAGCCACATAAGGCTTGAGACCCTGCTACTGGTTATTGAAGGCCCCAGGTAAATGATAGCACTTGTTCCTGAACTCAATTTTGCCAAATGCTAGGCCCCTCCATAGTCTATTTGACCACAGCTTGGTCACATAATGGTTTATTAGTGTAGTTTGTGCTGCTATGACAGGATAGTTGAGATTGGGTAATTTATAAAGAACAGAAACTTTTTTCTCTCAAAGTTTTGGAGGCTGGAAAGTCCAAGATCATGGTATGGACAGGTTCAAGACCAGTTTCTCTGCTTCCAAGACAGTCCCTTGATTTTGAATTATGGCTCATCAGAATGGGAGGAAGGTCATGCTCTTACAAAAGAGCAAAGAAAGATAGATTCACTCCCACAAGCCCTTTTATACCAATATTAATCCATTTAGGGCAGCAAATTCCCCATGACACAAACACCTCTAAAAAGGCTTCACCTCCTAACATTGTTGTATTGGAGATGGAATTGTGATTCGCCATTTTTGGGGGACACATTCAGGTCATAGTACCTTGAAAATGAGATGGAGTGGGGGAAGAGAGGGGAATGTTTTGGAATATTGTAGACCTTAGACCTTCACAGAGTTCACAATTTCAATTATTGACAACACAGTCTAAGCTTAGCAAGGACAGAATCCATGGCTGCACATGGCTCTGTCATTGTCAGTGTTAGAGGTTTCATGCCCATAAAGAGTGGACTGATAAATCAGTTGTGCTTCCACTCTTCTTGGCAGATAAATCTAGACAGCAGCACAAAAACACAACTGAAGAATTTGCTTCCGGTGTTCAAAATCAGTGTGAAACAGCTCATCAGAGAAAAACCAAATCTTCAGTGTAGCTTGAAAAACCCCGAGGAACACAAATAAGTTAACAGAAATAACAACAGCTTTCTCGAAGCTGAGCTTTGTCCAGACATAACTCAGGAGAGCATTAAGGGTCGACTAACTTAGTATTCTGGCTTTATCTCAGAACCTTAGCCTCCCTGGTGTAAGGAATGCCTTAGTCTTCGGCTTCCTTTTTCCTTGATCATTTCTATTTACAACTTATTTGCTGCCATTGTCTACCTAGAAAGGATCATGGCTTCTATCAGTTCTACTATACAAGACTGAATACTGTTCACAAAACAGCTCTGTGGCTGGATGACACAGAGCATCACAGAGTCACCAAGTGATCAGTATTACTTGCTGCCGTCATCTCTTTCTTATATTATAAATGTTAAGAAATCATAATTTGAGATTTTAGAATATAAGGAGAAATTTCAAGTGTGCTCACATTTTAGTTTGTTCCCGGAATGGTACACTGTTAAAAGAAATCTTAGTGATAATTTAGATCTATTTCCATTCCTTAAAACTCAAGGGTGGGTGCTTGGTTAAATTACTGAAAGATATTAAAAATCAAAGGGCTTTCAGGGTCATGTCTAGAGCTCGTTATAGAATTTCCAGCTAACTCTTGGGTTTGAGAAGGCCTAAGTGCTATCCCAGCCAGACAGCAACCTGAGGTCTTCATTCAGTAAATAGCTGGACTTCACACTTACACCAGTCAAACCAAGATTTTTTAAAAACCACTTTTCCAGACTGGAGGTGCTTTTGTTGTGGGGAACTCCACGAGTGTAAAACATAACAATGACTCCTCTTGCTCTCTTTAAGTTTACTTTCATGAAATAAGTTATTCTCCTTTTCCCGCTCTCCACTGGCGCCCTATTCCAATCAACGATGCCCACCCTTTCTGCCTCACCTACCCTCCTTACCTTCAAATCTGGAAATGGGGCTTGACAGTGACGAGTGTGCCCTCTGCTGACTGGATGTCTGCTCTGCAGTCCTGTCCTATCGTT
Source organism: Hydrochoerus hydrochaeris (assembly GCA_004027455.1). NCBI lineage: Eukaryota > Metazoa > Chordata > Mammalia > Rodentia > Hydrochaeridae > Hydrochoerus > Hydrochoerus hydrochaeris. The sequence goes on along the minus strand of PVLA01000843.1, from coordinate 278,940 downwards.
TTCACATTTAGAGCCTCAGCTACCTGAGAGATACATTAAACAGTAACAAAGCTTGAACTCTGGCTTCTTTGTCTTTTATGATCCACCAATTTTAGGACAAATTCATCTTTCTGGGGCCCATTGTAGTTATTATAATGAGATGACTATCTTTTAAAAATGTTCCAAGTTCTGATTTTCTATTGATTTTGCCAGAAAGGGACATTTCTAGCGTTTACCACTCTCCCACCCTAAACAGAAAGTTAAAATGTATAAACAGTACTTCAAACATGGACTCAGGACAATAACAGGCTTTTAAAATAGAACTTAAAAGGAACCCCTTTTCTGGGAGCATGAAAAGTAATTAGAACTACATTTTGAGTCCTTCCTAGATCCCTAGCTCTCCTGGGGTGTGCTTTAGGATGTGTCACTTTTCTCACACGCCTCCTCCTACCCTCCCCCACCAGAGCTGCCTTGGGAGCTTCAGCCTCATTCTCAAGCCTTTTTCAGCTGGAGGCCTCCCCTCGCCTTCTCTGCATTGCTTTCTACCAAAGCCTCTCCTTTCCCACTAACCTTCTTTCTAGCTTTCTTCACTGCCTGGGATCAAGAGCGGCACCTCCAAAGTTATGTAGGAGCCCACAGAAACAGACCATGGCACTAATACTGGGATGTGTTTGCCTCCTGCAGAGAAGTGTAGATACCACTGGAGAAAAATGCTAGCCCATAGACCTAGTTAGGAAGAGGTGAGGTGGGGTTGGAATCTCATGGTTGCCTGCACATTCTCTTCAATTACCTGGAAAGTTGGCAACCCCACAGTTCTACCTGGAGTTCTCACTGACTACGTAGTTCAATTCCCCTGAAACACTCAGGACATAGAGAACACAGAAGCTGTCCTTCAGAGGGTGATGGAGCCAGCAGGAGATATCTCAGGATAAGCCAGTGTTTGGGGTTAGAGAAGAAACAAAGGAAACCATCAGACTGAGACAGTGAATAAGTCCAGAGGACCTAGGTATAAGGAAGAAGGAACAGGAGAGCAACTCAATTCCAGAATGGTAAAGAAAACAGAGCCAGACACATGCATCCAATTCCTTCCCCCCAGTGATTTTCCTTCTACCCCGAAGTAAGCATAAGTAGGACTTAGGGTCCAGGTCACTGCCACAGCTCACAGTTTTTCTACCAGGTATCAAATATAGCAGCCAAGCAGCTTGTGGTCACAGCTTCTGAATCTCCTAAGGGAGGGCAAAAAACCTTGTTGAAACGGACTATGTCAGAAGCCCTGTTGCTAGTTGAAAGCAGCATGGTGAGCCCAGCATGGGACATGGGGATGAATCGAGATATATTAGGAAATGATTAATATATTCTTGAATCCAATGACTAACACACATACTTTTATATTTAATTACAAGCTGGAAAAAATCATCACGACAAAGTTTAGCATCATTGTTCTTGGAGAGAAAAACAGCCCTGGGCTGAAAAAGAGTAGCTCGGAGTGTGGGGGTGGGGGTGAATGGTGAGGGTGGTCGGTGTGAAGCTCGGAATCCGTGACTGTCACTGTGTCGCAGAGTGGGTGGGGCCTCATCGCAGCCCAGGAGCCCTCCGGAAGCCGGAATGTTAGAGGGGAAGCTTCCTCCCCTCAGTAGCCTGCTCGGGAGCTCAGTGCTGTTGCTGTCTTGGTTGGAGTTTTCCTGCATTCGGTGATAAGTGGCACCAGGGGGATGAAGATGAGGGTGGGACATAAAATATGCGGGGCCCTAGGGATGTGTGCTCCTACAAATGGCCAAGCTACCGAGCTGAAATTTTTTTCAGTGTGCAGAGGTAGGCTTGCACCGTACCTGGCAAGCTGTGCTGGCCCAGGCACTTTGGATGACTGGCCCCTGAAGCATCTCTGGGGGAATTTCAGGTCCATTTTTTTTTTGTGAGAAACATAAGAGACGTCAGGTGCCGGTGCCACGCAAAGTGCGACGCACTCTTGATATGGCTTCATGCACCTGGGTGGGGCTTGGATGTGGTTTATTTCTGAGGGTCAGTCTCTGCACCCCTCAGGCCTGTTCTCTCCCCTCCTCCACTGCATCTTCCCGGCCTTAGAAAGCCTGCGTTGTCTGAGCCCTGGACTCCGACCCCAACCATCTCCTCGGCCCTGGCTACCTGTGACAGTGGGTCCCCGGAACCCAAGGCTAATCTGTATAATGACTGCGTTGTGCGGGGCTCTCTGTTGATTTAATACGAGTGCACGGTGAATGCTGAAAAATACATAGAAGAACGGAACATACGACTCTCCTTAGTGAAAAGTCTTTTAGAATAAATAAAAAGAGGCTGAGTTTTCACTGTTGAATGTAAATTCCTTTGAAGTGGAACTAATCATTTCAAGGATAGTTCACGTTGTCCTAACAACGCGGATGAATGGCAAGGGCCTTTCTTTTTGTTAAAGATATGTTTTCTTTCTTTCAGTCAAAACTGATGATGATACCCCTTTCACGCTCTGTCCTCCAGGATCGTAAATCTCCACTCCTAGCTCCCCAGATAGAACTTTCAGAAGCCAAACCCCGCGGGTGACCGCTTCTCAAGCGGGGCTCTAGCGCACCAGCTTCCCATCAGTCCCCCCCACACCTCTCGCGGGTCCCCTGACGCTCCCCCGAGCCGAACGCACTTCCCAGCTGTAGGGGGCGCTGCGGCCAGGGCGACCGGACCGCCTGAACCCGGGGTGCTGCCTCACCCGTAAGGGAAAGTCCTGAAGCGCACAGGTTGCAACTTCCAACTAAACAGAATACCATGAGCCCCGAGTCCTTCTAGGGGCCCTGTCAATCTCTCAGCCCCAGGGATGCTGGTGAGAACCGTTCACAAAAGCAACTTGCTCCTCACGCGCGCTTATCAGCAGCTGGTGCCCACTTAATCGAGGAGAAAAGGTCAGCACGAAACAATCCCGCCCAGCCAAGCTGCTCACATTCTAACTTTTCTCTCCCTTCGGGAACCCCCTTCAACAGTCTTCAAGACCCCAGTGGCCCAGCCTCTTCCCGCCCCAGCGCGCTGTCCCCCACCCCTTCCTCGACGTCCCGGAGGCACCTCGCGGCTGCCCAGCGTGCCAAAGCCCAGAGGCAGAAGAGACTTTTGGCCCTGGAAAGTGTAGCTGGGACACGGGAGTGAGAAAGTTGCTTCCACTTCACCTACTCCAGGCCCAGAGATGAGGGAGAGGGGTCCAGACGCCCTCAAGGTCCCTCTTGGAGTCCAGGAATGCTAAGCCTGAGGCAAGAGCAGCTAGCTGGGTGCCCCAGTACCAGGGCGAGGCGGGCTAGCCCTGGTGCTTCTGTGTCCCGAAAGATGGGAGGCAGGAGACAATGAATGCGGTCGACCCTGCTCGGCGACCAGGGTGGGCCTGCGCTGGACGGGTCCAGACAGCAGCGTGGTGAGCGGAGCTACCCCGAAAGGAGCTGATTTGGCCTTCGGAGCCCAGCCCCAACCCAGGACAGGGTAGCATTCCGCGGCCTGGCTCAGGCTGGCTTCATTCGCTTTCCCAGCCTCCTGGGCTGAGCACGAATACTGCCCAGTCAGAAATATCCAAAAAGAAATCAAGGGGCTTATTCGCTTTCCTTTGCGTGGCATCTCGCCTCTCCCGGAGGGAACGTGGCGAAAGTCCGGCTCCAGCGTTAACGATTTGCATCCGCCTGGGTTTTAAACTCTGAGTCGCGCCCGAAGGTGAAACCAGCCCATGTGCTCTGGACGTTGTCTTCCTAAATGTACCTAGTGGGTGCAGTCTTCCCAAGAGGAAGGGGGTGGGAAGGCCGTTCCTCGACACCCCATCCCCGGCCCTTGGTCTGGCGGGGTAGGACACCAGGTCAGAATCAGCTCTGCCCCGCTGTGGCCTCGGTGTGACCTGCGAGCATTTTGGGACCCAAATTAATGGCCTCTGGCAACTCAGGAGAAGCACCTCTTAGAAAGATTCTTAGCTGGGGGACTCTGAGCAACTTGCTACCGGTCCTTAGCTCAGCTGGGGGCTCTGATTACTCAGTCCAGCGGTTCTTTCTTTTAAAGAGAATGAAACAAAAATTCCAAACTCAAGCTGCAGACAAGTGGGCTGCCAACTAGGAGGTATTGGCTGGGCCACGTATCCTGTGCCTCCTAGGCTTAGTTACCCTGGAGGACTATTCAGAGGGCCCTAGGGGCAAATTAAGGCTGTTTTGTGGGATTCTTTCTCCTCTGCCTACAAGAGAGAGCTGGGGGTGGCCAGGGCATTGTTGGTGCTTTGCTGTCAAATGCCCTTCTGGCCTCAGTTTCTGCATCTGTTAAGGAGGAACAATAGTAATTTGCCATCCGTTGCTTGGAGAAAGGGAGCTACTGTCTATAAAATACATGTTTTATAGCACACAGTAGGTGTTCAAAATTTTTTTCTTCTCTCTGCACCTTGAAACCCTGGGGCCCTCAATTCACAGACTTCGCTGGTTACAAAGGTTGAAAAACAAAACCGGTCATGAGTGCAGAAGATGGCTTTATTGTCCAGGTTTTTGCTTGGATGTTAAGCTTAAGCCCCACACTCCAAAATCTTTGGTCCTCCTCCTGCTAGCTACTGCAGCTTTGCCTCCACCTCACCCCACCACAACCCCAACCTCAGATACTGTGTGGGGCCCAGGACTCTCTGGGGAGAGCCCCCGGGGGCCCTCCTGTCCTCCTACCCTCCCAGCCTTGGACCTCAGAGCTAGAGAAAGAGGTTCTGAGGCCATCGTGGAGCATTTGGAAATTGGGGAAGCAGGATCCGGGGCAACTCTGTGCATCCTCGGCAGCCTGCGCACTGGCCCTCTTCTTGGCCCGGGTCTGATCCTGAACTGTGAGCATCGGGTTGCTGACGGGACTGGGCTAGGGAGCGGCAGCAGCCACCGAATCTGGCGGGGCTGGAAGGAAGCGGCCGGCGGCGAGAGGGAGGCGCTATCCTGGCCGCTCCTTCCTGCCACCTCGCTGGTGGAGGAGGTAACATCTGTGCTGACCCCCCAGAAGCCCCCACCCACCAGCCACCTCTCTTTTATAAAGGGGAAAAAAAACCAGTCCTTTGCTTCTACAATAGACGCACCAGGGGGCCTTTCTCTTGGCCAATTTCAGGAGTTTCATATGAACTTCATTAAATCAATTACTCGGTGAACACATCACAATTTATTTACAATTAGTAGCAAAATGTCTTACTTTTCTTAATAGGTCGGAGCAGATGTAGCTACAGAAGGGACAACCCATTTTCGTGAAATCTATCTCCTGCAACTTATTATATCTTCTGGTCAGAAGAGAAGGAGAAATTCAAAGGCAGTTTAGAGGAGGAGTGAAAAACCATGCTGGAGACAAATGCGATCCGTGCAGGTGTTGGAGCAGCTTGCGTTATAATTGTATCTAGCGAAAAGGTTGCCTTTATTATCCATAATGATCGAACAAAAGTCACCCTAATTAAACGTCTGGTTTTCTCCGACGACTGAGAAGTGCGTGTCTGAAAGGAGCCGGTACAGCGAGAGACTTCAGAAATGGTTAACAAGACGCCCGTTCTTTGAATAGTGGCTTTGTCTTAAGGGTGGCGGTTAGAAAAAGGGGGAGAGAGAACGGTTATCTAATTTTCATTGCCCCAAACCAGAGATTTATTGATTGCGACAAGAGTTTTATTGTACTTGAGGAGGGGTTGCTGCAGATTTGTAGAAACTGATTTACTTTCGTTTAGATGTGAAATCATATGCAACAGTTTCCCGTTGAAATGTTGGACCTCAGCTCCTGTTAATACCATTAGTGACACAGGATCGAATTTCAAATGAAGCCTGGTGACAATTACAGACGGAAACAGATGCCCTTGGCAATTTAGGTCAAGTGTCCAAGATGCTGGTTTCATGGTCAAGGTTGTGTTGGGGGTAGCCTTGAGGAGACGATCATAAATCTGTCCTCCTCTCTGAACTGAGGATGAGCCTTCCAGGGGAGGGGTGCAGGGAAGGAGGTGGCTGAAAATTTATTTAGATGGTACTCAGGTCACTGAATAAAAGACTTGCCAAAGTGTTGTAAAACCAGGCAAGGATGCTGGAATGAACTGCGCGGGGCAGGGGTGGGGGCAGCGACTCCTGGGGCCACTTTAGGAAAGAACTGCGCTTGCCCAAACTGTGAGGCCAGTACTCCACTGTCCCACTTAATCTTCAGCAGGCGCACACGGACCCTGTCCAATACCATCGGAACCTGGTTTGTTTGTTTGTTTGTTTGTTTCCATCCGCAAAATGGACCGCATCGCCACCCTGGCCTGGTCTTTCTGGAAGAGTGGGCTGCGAATATTTAGTGTGATAACGAATTGGAACGCCTTGACTCTCACATGGAAGGTAGTGTTACAAAAGTGTAACTCCTCCCATTGCATTTTAATCACTTGCCCTTTTGCTAAGTAAAAAAGACATCCTGTCTCTTCCCTTCTCCCTCCAGGAACCTGTCGAGAGAGCAGCCCGCTTGCTCTGGTGGCACCCACGCCTTCCTTGGGGGATATAAAAGCGTGTTGTTTTTTCACTGGCCCGCATCCCAACCGGCGTCTATAAGCGTGGCAATCTTAGGGTTTTACGTCCCTCTGGTGGGTGTTTTCCACTTGACCACTCTTTTAAAGACGCAGAACCATATTTTATTTACTGCCTACTATAAATTATTTACTAGCAGGCTGAGGTAATTCCATTAAAGCCGCAAGGTTTGTTTATACTAAATAGTTATCAGGGGACTCCTTGCTTGCCTTAGAGCTGCGAGGCTTGGTGGAGGTGGCGACGGTCCACAAGGAAAGAAGCCCACTCAAAGAAAAAGGCTGGGTCGGAAACGGTAACAGCATATTCCTTTTGGTTATTTATTTAAAAACATGTACAATCTAATAATTAAGATTTGGGTTTACTGTGAGCTGTCTTTACGGGCCAGGGTTACCAAGTCCTCCCACCCCCACCTCTACCCACTACCCTAGGCCCAGGAGGGACTAGCTCACACTTGTAACAAGATGACGTCTTTGAAGGAACTAACTCAGACTGGCATCAATCAGATTTGGGTGTGTACAGACTAGCATGGGGAGGTGGGGCTTGGGGACTTTCCTAAGATGAGGGGTGCAGGAAAGGAGGAGACAGTGGGAGTTCCTTTCAGGGAGTGCTGGGGAAGAAACAAAGCTCTTCGAACTTTGCCTCTCTTCCCCTCCCCCAACACGAGTATCCGGGCAGAGAAGAGGGTGTAGAAGAAAACCAGCCCGAGGGAAGTTACCACGTTATTTATAGACTGGCTGGGTGTGCGTTTGTGTTCCTGTATGTACCCACGCGACTGTCTCCCTTGCTAAAACTTTAGTATGAGCCGACTGAGTTTTTATACTGTGTTGTATGTGTGTGTATATATAAAAATTGACATGTATCTCTCAACACAGTGCTGTTTTTGGAAACATCAAACAACCCATACAATATACTGGCCTTTGGAGGAGCTGGAGGTGCTTGGACAACCCAATCTTAAAGGAAATATTTATCTGAACTTGCTGCCTTTAGTTATGTTGGCCTTGGAAGAGGGGAGGGAATTATCCATTTCTATAAAAGTTTTTTTTTTAACAAGGGGTTCTGAAGGAATGTAGTAATGGTGTGTTATTTTCACACCTGTTTTTGCAGATGGTGATTTTGGAATAGTTGCTTTGGGGTGGTAACACAGGGAGAGATAAACAAGACACCTGGACAAAAGGTCATTTGTTTGAAGCAACTTAGTAGTGATCTACAATAAATATAAAGGTTACTTATTTCATACTTTGTTTTTTCTTTTTCTTTCAGATGAAATAGAGATACAAGATAGAAAAAAAAATCATACTGATGTCTGTGAGTGTAAGACCTACCACTGTTTATTACAGAGCTGGAGGACTGCAATTGATTTAAACATTCAGGACACATGTTGCACACCCACTAGTTAGGTTCACCAATAATTAAAATTCAATGACATATTTTTAATATCTGTGAGTTATACTTCTTGGTAATTTGGTCTCCTTTATTGTTTTGCATCTGGAAAGGGATGAGCAACATACAATGTTATAAACATCTTAAGTATATAAACATACATCTGGCACTTTGAGATGATGGAGATACAGGTTAACCCTGTGAACACATATCTTTAACAAAAAGAAAAGTCCTTGACATTTTCCTGCACTGTTAGGACAGTAGGAATATTCTTGTAATGAATGCACACTAATCATATATTTCGAAAGCCCCATTTATAGAACTTCTTGATTTAAAGTGAGGTGTAATTTGCATCACACAAAAGTAATTGCTCTAAAATGAACAATTTGGTGGCATTTAGCTGTATTTCATATAGTTACAATATACCCACCACCATTACCTAGTCACAAAACATGTTTACCCAAAATAAAACACTGTCCAGTAAGCCTCTGTTCTTGTTCTCCCTTCCTGTCAGTTTCAGACAAATATTTTTGCTGGTGCTTTTGTTTCTTCAAACGAGTATTTTCTTCAGTAACAAAATTTTTGCATGCTACTATCTTCCTAAAATCTATTTTGTTACATTCTTTTCCATATATCTACTATAGATACAAAAAGAGGGGATAAACAACAGAATCTCCTTATTTGTATTTGTTCTACAAGCCAATAGGTTTCCAGATTGGTATTTGCAACAGGAGTCCTTTTAATGAGCAGTGGATCCCTGGGCAACACTTACTCCTACTCTTCTAGTCATTGTGGGAGGGACATGAATATGAGGCAACAGTTAATCTTGCTGTAATCAATAGAAAGTGGATTAGAGTGGTATTTTCTCTTTTGAAATGTAATCCATAAAGTTTAACAAAGTAATAGCTTGTCAACTTTGTGGAAAAATTGTTCTAGGATGAGTTGTTGCAAACCATTTGTTTCTGGTCATCACACCTGTGCCCTGAATTCCCAATCATGGAAAAACATTGTGAATAGCTTACAATTGCCAGAGTCCTATCTCCTCGCCCTCGTGTGTGCTGAGGCATTCATTTATTTCACACAGTTGCACCAGAAAGAAGAAAGGAAGTATGGGTGTGGCTTAAGACTTTTAATCAAAACTGAAGCTACCATTCATGTAACTAGGACTGCAGTATCCAAAGCTGTTGGGCAAGTTATTTTTGCAGATGAGAGTGAGAGCTGAGAACTGGTCCAGAATCATGAGCTCAGACAGATTTATGAGCCCTATCTGCCATCAAAGATGAGTGTGGAATTAAAGGAGCAAAGATGTATCAGTGGGTAAAATCATGAGTGGTCAGTCTGGTAGTTCAGCATTTTGCTCCATTATGTTTGGAGAGTGATACTTTGCAGAGAAGCTAGCTGAATTTGACTCTCATTGACATACTACAAAAGACATACTTTACACTTAATTTTTGCAGTACTCCATCATGTCAGGAAAACAGAAAAGTTTTACACAAAAGTGTTCTGTCCCTCATGATATATTCTTCCAATGAAACATATTTTCTTTTTTGCCGTAAACACGTTTTGTTTTCTACAGCAGGTGTTTGCAACCTTTTCACTACTGACATTTTATACTACATAGTTATTTATTGTGGGAAACTGTCTTATACAGCCTTGCCTGTTTAATACCATCTATAGCCTCTCTACCCACTTTGTGAGCAGTAGCTACCAAATTGGTCATAACAATGAAATGTTCTCCAGAAATTTCCAAACATCACCTTGGGACCAAAATCACTCCAATTGAGAACCACAGTTTTACATGTTATGTTTGATTTTTATACAAACTGTACTTTAAAATGATTTTTATCTGATGTTGGGGATGGAAAATCCCTGGTAGGCAAGTGCAATACTACTTAGGTACATACTCATCCCTGTACTATTGTATTTTTGTTTGAACTTTGTGAAACATACAATCTTATACTCAGCAAACATCTTAAGATTCTTTATTCAATATGTAGGGAAGGCGGTAAGAATACGGATTCGAGTACAAATCCTATATACTAGTCTGTAGCTTCAAGGAAGTTATTGAACTTCTCTGAGGTTTGATTTTCTCTTCTGCAAAAGATGCTCAAAAGATCCATGGGATTTGAGACTATGGGTGTAGCTCAGTGGTCTTTCATTTGCTTAGCAAGCATGAGGCCCCAGGTTTGATCCTCAGCATTGTAAAAAAGAGAAAAAAAATCTGTATGAAATTTAGATCAGATGATAGGTGTTCAGAACTTGTCCCAGTGCGTGGCACAGTAGGCCAGTACTAAGCATGCTCCTATGGCTAGTTACTAGACACTTACTGTATGAAGCTATCTGTAAAGTTCTTCTCTTGATTTCAGGACTCCTGTTCCATAGCTGTGACGAATGGGTGTGGTAAACGTCTAACATTCCTAATGAAAACAATTACCCTCAATACATGGCCATTGTCCTAAGAAGTACTACTAACCTGTGGCAGCATACTTGGCCCCTGGTTCTCTCCAATCTGCTGGAGTTTTCTGCCTTGGATTGTCAGTGTCATTTATGTGCTTTATAGTCCTCTTGACTCAGATCCAGCTAAGTACAAAAACCATAGCACAGCTGGGAGACTGGACATTTTACTAATAACTAAGGGGAAATAAAGAGGAAACAATTGTAGACTAAGTAAGCGGCATAAACATAGATTTCTTAAACAAGGGCTTCTGATTCTTTAACTGTAGTAAAGATTGTGAGGAGCCTTCCATGGCTCCAATTCCCCTTTCTAATTGTGATGAAATGTAGTTCCTAATGAGAAAGCACAATTTTTTTTATTAATTTAACATATTGTGATGTGTGCCACAAAGGCAACAAAATCGGGTAAAGTGGATCGGATTGGGATAAGAGAGTTCAGGGACATCTTTTCTGAAAGGTGATATTTGTGCTGTCTTCTGAAGGATGAGAAGGTTCTTGCTTGCCTAATGAAGACCTGGATTAAGAAAATTCCAGACAGAAGAAATGTAAATGACCCGAGGTAAGACTGAGCTGGGCATTATAACTGCTCCCTGCATTTCCAAGCACTTTGAAAATATCTTTTCACTTAAGGGACTCTTAAGCCTCTCAATTAAATTGGTACTTATGAGCTAGGTTCTATTATTATTAGATTTTGTAGATGAGAGAGATTGAGGTACAGAAATTTTTAATTAGCTGTTCCAGAAGTTACTCAGTGGCCTAATACAAGCACTATGCCTCCAAACTCCAGAAGATAGTAACCACTGCATTATATTGCTTGAGGCATAGAGTACCCAAGGAATTTGGCTTGGAGCAGACTCGTTTGGAAGCAAATGGGGGCCCATCCACGTAGGGAACTTGTATGTCTTGACTAGGAGTCTGTCTTTATCCTGTGAATACTGAGGAGCCTCTGAAAGCTTTTGAGCTGAAGAAAGACAAGATCTAGTTTATATTTTTACAGGATCAGTCTCACCTCTTGTGTGTGAAGTCAGAAAAAAACAATGAGTGGCATTACAGTTATCCCATTGGAAGTTGGGGAAGACCTAGATGAAAATAATGACAATGGTTATAAATGAAAGAATTTAATAATTATGTTGGAGGTAGATTTGGTGGGATCTTCTAGTGAACTAGATAAGGTGGGTTAGGTGAGAAAAGAGTAACAAATCAAAGATGGCTGGAAGATTTGTGTTTGAATAAGAATATAGTTGTAATTAGCTTCTTTCTTGCTCTTTACACATGTGGACTCTGAATACCATTTTGCCTTCCAGGCCTCTAGGCACTGTTCAACGTCTGAATCTTATTCCTTTTGCAGGATTAATGCCAGAGCTTTTTTCCCCCTAAAATTGTCAGAATACTCATATTTACTAATTCAGTGCCAGTGTTCAATTTGAGCAAACATCTAGTTCAGTATTAGATTGCATGTCAACCATCAATGGTTAATGCTCCTGAGACAATCTTCAGTTCACTCCTAAAGCATTTAAAGGTGACTCCTTTAGGTGACTCCATTTCCCATTTATAAACAGAATAACATAAGGAAAGGAAAGAGCTCAGGTTCTGACACATATTTTAATCCTGGTACCACCTCTGATAATTTGTATGATTTAAGACAATGCAATCAACTTCTTGAAGCTTCAGAGTCCTCATCTGTAAAACAGGCTGTCTTGGTTACTTTTCTTTCATCGCTGAGACAAAATACCTGACAACCAAAGTTAAGGAAGGAAAGATTTATGTAGCTCACAGCTTGTGGAGGTTTCAGTCCATAATCAGCTGGCTCCAGGCAGAGTGGCTCATGGCAGAGGCCAACAGTTCATAGAGGCAGAATACAACAAAAGCAAAAATGGAGGAGCATGGAGAGGACTCTTTCTGTTCCTTATAGTGTATGTAGGCTACACCCACCTAGTAGGTGCAGCTCTCATATTCACAATCCTAACATTGAACTATGAATCAGGCACAAATTGTAGAAGCCTGTCCCCAAGACTGCATGAGACATTTGGGGGACATCCAGATAAAAACCATAACACAGGCCCAATCATTTTGATTGCTAAATGAAAGTGCTATTTAAGAACCTAGCACATCACATGTGTCAAAATTGATCATTATTAATACAAGCATTTTTAACTTATTTGTTTTAGTCCTTCCTCAAGGCAGCATTTAGCATATTGAAGAATATCTACCTTTTTCTAGATCTGTCTTTCTGAAAAATGTCTCATTACCTCAATTGTTCCAGACCCTTCTAGTACCTTAACTGTTAGAAAATTTTCCTTGCTCACTTTGTTCTTGGTTTAGAATTTGAATCTAAACTGAGCATTATAAAATGTCATCAGATCTATATCCTGTTATGTAGTCTTTTATAATTCAATAATTAAGTATGACATAGTACAAATATAGTACCAACTTTGACAATGAAAGATCTAGATCCTCTTGGACTTCATGGTAGTATGTAATAGAGACATATTTTCAATTCTGTGTAATCTAGTTTCCATGTCTGTAAAATGGGGATTGTACTACTATTGATTATAGGAATATTATGAAATACCAGTGACATCATGATAGTGTAAGCTCTTGTTGAACTGTTGAAGAGCTAAATAAATAATTTTATTCCTTAAAATTGATGCATTGATATAGAATAATAAGTTATCCTACTTTGTACATCAGAATTCAACCTGGGACATCAAAATTCAACTTGGACAAACATCTAAAACATTTAAAAATTGTAAATTCTAAATATTAGTTTTATGTTCCTGAAGCAGAAACTGGAGACTCATTTTGAGAAAAGACAATGGAATTGCAAGGAACTAGCTACAATGTTTGGCTAATTTCCAGGGTAAGTATTTTGTGGTTCCAAATGTTTAATACCTAGCCTAAAATTTATTCTTTTTTTTAATCGGTACTGGGGATCGAACTCACGACTGCGTGCTTGCAAGGAAGGCTTTATGCCACTGAGCTAAATCCCCAGCCCCTACAATTTATTCTTGATATAAAGAGTGGAAAACATCATACTCAATTCTAGATTTACAGTTTAACTCTTCTTTACTGAATAAAAATTTTAAAAAATGGAATGTTTTTGTACAAAGCATTGTGATAAGTAAAATATTTTAATTGACAATGAATACATACTATGAAGTAAAAGGCATTTAATATATATATTGTACCTATTAATCTAATTTGTTCATAGATTTGTTCCAAAAATATACATTATTATTTTAATGAAAAATATATCCATGCTGAGTTTAATGTTAAAAAGGAACTTTTCCAACTACACTTCTCTTGGGTTGATTTAAGATAGAGAATAAAGTAAATCTGACAATCCCCCGCCTTTTTTGTCTTTTTGAGGCATGGTTTTGCTATGTGGTTTAGGCTGGCCTTGGGCTCACTTTGTAGCCCAGTCTGGTCTCAAACTTGCAACAATCCTCCTACCTCAGCCTCCTGAGTGCTGGGAATAAAGGAGTGCACCATCATGCCCAGTTCTTCTTCTTCTTCTTCTTCTTCTTCTTCTTCTTCTTCTTCTTCTTCTTCTTCTTCTTCTTCTTCTTCTTCTTCTTCTTCTTCCTCCTTCTCCTTCTTCTTCCTTTTCTTCTCCTTCTCCTCCTATTTTTATTTTAGACACTGGGGATCAAACACACGACCTTGCATTTACCTGGGAGGTGCTTATGCCAATGAGCTAAATCATTGGCCCAAGTCTGATAATCTCTTACCAAGTTCTTAAAGTTTTGGAAATGTTTGATTGATTCATAAAAGTTGACAGCTTTATAAAAAAAAGCTTCTACATTCTTTGTATTTTTGAAGTAAGTACAAAAATGTTTTAACTTTTTTTTGCACTTCTGGGGTTGGAGCTTAGGGCCTTGCACATGTAAATAGTTCTCTGCCAATGAGATACACACCCATATAGTTTTTCTCTTTTCTTTTTACTATTTTATAGTTTTTAAAAATACATGTGACTAAGCAATAACAATAGATGTATCAGGATAAAATTTTTGAAATGAAAAACTAAGGAAACACATTCAAATGAAGCTTATAAATTAAAGTTTTAGTAAGCCATAAACATTTCAATGTATATTAGAACAATTTAAGATTACTGTATAAATAGATAAATAATAAATAAATGAACCATTTGGCAAAATCTAGATTAAATCTACTTCAAAATGTATGAATTCAAAATTAGCCTAAATAATATTTGGAAAAGTGCATTTAAATTTATTCGATGATATTTTTGTTCATTTTGAAAATGTTTCCTATTCTTCAACTTCTACAGTCATTCCTTCCCCAAATATTTATTGAGTTTCATGGCGAGTAATTACCTTGTTGCTTGGTGAGATTCAAAGGTATACATGACATGGCTTGTGCCCTCAAGGAATTTACAAGCTAGAAGCAGTATCATATTCTTCAAAAAGTTTTGAAAGTGTAAACAGAAACAATAGCTTATTAAGGAAAGCATTAAATGTACTCCAGAAGTCCATTTTTTTCTGTTTTGCTACCACTGATGCTGCAGTTGTATTTTTTCTAAAGCAGAAACTATTCCTGTACTGCCTAAGACTATAATTTATTCTTTGCTCTTTTATTCTCTACTTCCATTTTTTTTGTTTGTCTCATTTTCATTGTCCACATCATCACATTTTATTCACATGTCATTAAAATGCTTAAAAGCCATTTTTGAGCCCTTAACATTATTTATTGTTTTTGTGATTTTAAAAATTAAGATGTGCAGAAGCTCTATGATTGTTCTGTGTTATGAAAAATCTTTTAAACAATAAAAGCAATATTAGGATTGCATAATTAATGCTTCTTCATGAAATAGTGTATTATTACTTTAAGTAAATTAATCCAATAATACATTAAGATATCTTTTTAAAATTCCACAGTAGGGAGTTTTCTATGTGAAAAAAATGATTTTGGGGATGGTGCCTCGAATTGAACCTAGGAATTGAACACTCTACCACTGAGCTACTTCCCCAGCAGTTTTATATTTTATACTTATTATTATTTTTTATTTTAAAGAGGGTAAAACAAAACATAACAAACCAGAACAAAGCAGATCAGAAGAAAACAATGCAAATGACAGGATTTCAAAGCAAGACAACAGGAGATCAACAGTGGCTACCATAATGTCTCTTGTTTTCTGCGAAGTACTTGTCTATATCTTCACACACAATGAATTCAAACAAAACAAAATCATATAAAAATGATCAGGGCTGGGAGTTTAGCTCAGTGGTGTAAGCACCTGCCTGGCAAGTTTGAGGTTGCCAGTTTGATCCCTGGTTGAAAAAAAATAAAAACTGATCAAATTTATTTTTTATTTTGAAGTTGAGTCTCACTAAGTTGGCCAGACAGTGCTTAAATTTACAGTCCTCCTGTCTCAGTCTCCCTGTGTACCTGAGGTTACACATGCATGTCACTGCAGCTGAGATATAATGATTTTTTTGAGGTCCACATCTCTTGCTTATCTGTGTCCTGTCTCCTGTGCTCTATAAGGACCTTGAATTTTTAAATTTTCAGAAATATCAGTTGAGAGGTATGACTTTTGCACATTGGAAATAGTTATCACAGAATATTGTTTCTTTGTCCTGTCTGCCCCTTTTACTAAAACCTATTTACAAATGGAACTCACTGATTAAATATCTGCTCTCTGGTGTTTGCATTAGTTATAGAATGATGCCTGCTCTATGTTAGTAAAATCTGCTCTACAACAACAATTAGGTGGGGGAAGGCATCAGTTTTATTACAAGAACTTCAATATTGAGGAGTATTTTTTAGGAAAAAACAAAAGAGAAATACAAATTAAAGAGGGTGCTTACTTCATCTCCTTATATACCTTGATGTTCCTTATTTTGTTAATTTGTCACATGCTTTTCCATAATGTGGATGTCTCATAAATTTATTGAATCTGTTGCCAATCAATCAATATATATATATATATATATATATATATACACACACACACACACATATGTATGTTTATTTTTTCTTGTACTGTACTATATATAATCCTATGCAGTGTTTTACTAAGGTTCTTCTATTTTAAAAAAATTAAAATTTTTTTTAATTTTTATTTTAATGAGAATAAAACCAAGCAAAATAAACCGGAATAATACCAATGAAAACAAACCAGTATAAGTGACACAAGACCTCAAAACAAAACGAAATCAACAATGGTTACCATAATGCCTCTTCTTGTCTTCAAAATAACTGCGCATATCTTTAGACATAGTAAAAATCAAACAAAACAGAATTGAACCAATAAAGGCAAAATAATGAAAGCAAAAAAGCACCTCAAAACAAGACAATAGTAAATCCAAAATTGCTACCATAATATATCTTGTTATCTTTGAAATAACTGCCCATGTGATTGGATATAAAAAAATTCAAACAAAACAAAAGAAAATAAAACCCAACCCAATAAACTAATGAAAATGATACAAGATTTCAAAATAAGATAATAGGGAATTAACAATGGCTACCACCTTCAGAAGGAGATTCCCATAGATGCTACATTGCATATTGTTATTCTCTAAATAGATGATCAGACTACTGGCTTTAGACCTGCAAAGTCAGTAAAACACTAAATACCACAAGCATTAAATTGTATTTTATCTCAATAGCTATCACCGCAGCCTGTGTTTCACCAGATCAGCTTGCTCTTTACCGCATGGGGTGGGGATGGGGCTTTTGTTTCCCAGCCCATGTGACAGAAGGGGCTGGCATCTGACACTCCCCTAGCAGCCTGTACACGGTGCTGATTCACAGGGAGGGCTTCCTTCTTGGTGACTTCTAGTTCTCTCACAGTCCACAAATGGTGCTAACTTACAGGAAAAGGCTGGGATTTGGCTCTCCCCACAGCAGCCTGCACATGGCGCTGAATCACAGGGAGGATTTTCTTCTACTACTAATATTCTTCTATAGAAAAAAGTTGCTTTTCCATCCTAGGAGGAAACAAATGAATCCTCTGTACTCTATCCTGTGAGTAAAGGGTACAAGAACTGAAAAGGACTTTATATATCTTCCTCTCCCTGCTCAAGTTTTCAATATTTCCCATCCCATCTCGCCTTTCACCTAATGACTTCATTTCCTATTTTCTTGAGAAAAGAACATAATCACAGGCCATTGCCCTCACATTCCCAGCACCATATGTACACATCCACCTGTAGGCTCTACTTGGTCTTCTCCCCAGTTACGATGAAAGAGCAATCTGTACTTCTGGCTAAAGACAAGGTCTTCTTGTGTATGGTAGGTTCTATTATGTTTCCATACTCAAAGACATGGCTCAAAAAATTATCCCCTTTTTCTCTGCCACATCAACGTTTTTTCTGTTTATTGGATCACTTTCATTCATGTAAAATTTTGTTGCCATTTTCTTCGTCTTAAATATACACTTTTTTGACACCATTTTCACTTTTAGTTACTGCCCCATCGCTCTCCTCTGTTTTGCAACTAAATTCCTCAGAGTTGTCTGTATTCACAGACTCAATTTTTTTTGCTTGCAGTTCATTTGAACTTGATTCACTCAGGCTTTTGCTCTTCCTACTCCAGTAAAATTGCTTTTATCAAGGTTACAAGTAAATTAAACCAAGGAGTTTTTGCCTCATGATATTTCTTGATCTATTAGCATCATTGGACACTCTAAATCACTTGCTACTTTGATATTCATCTACCAGTTGGCTTTTATTATTTGAATGGTGTCTCTTCTGTTATTTTTAACATTAGGAACTTGTGTCTTGTTTCTTCTTTCTCTGATAAGTCTATATAGAAACATTTCAATTGTATTGATATTTAATATTAACCTGTCTTTGGGTTTACTAATGTTTCTCTATTATTTTTCCATTCTTTATTTCCTTAGTTTCTATTTTGATGTATATTTTTTTCTTTCTTTGTGCTTATATTTTTTTTTCTAGTTTCTTATGGAGTGAATTGAGGACAGTGATTTCAGAACTTTCACCTTTTTCCAAAAGCGATGTTGAGTTTTTACATTACCCTAGACTTACTGCTGTGACATTTACACTAATCCTGGTATGTTGTGTTTTCATTTTATTTACTGTAGAATATTTTCTAATTTCACTTTCAATTTTATCTTTGATACATGAGTTATCTAAAAGATTTTGTTTGTGTTTCAAGAATTTGGGAAATTTTTAAGTTGTTTTGCTGTTATTCTCCATTTTAATTCCATTGAGTCAGAACAGACTTTGTGTTATTTATGTCCTGTTAAATTTATCAATGCTTGTTTTATATCCTAGAATGTGGTGTACCTTAGTAAATGTTCCATGAGTTTATGAAAAGCATCATTGGATAGAATGTAAGTACCAGGATAAGGTGCCTGGTAGTATTGCTCCAATCTAGTTTATCCTTGCTGATTTTTTGCTCGTTTGCTATATCAGTCTTGGAGAGAAGGTTATTGAATTCTCTAATCATAATTGTAAATCTATCTATTTTTTCTTTAATTTCTATCTTTCTCCAACTTTCCTTTTCACACTTTTTAAAAAAACTAAATTATTCTTGGTCTATTTCTCTTTCATATGGAATTTATATTAGTTTGCTAAATTCAGTGAAATGCTCATGTCTAGAATTCCTTTAATGATTATTTTGGTGGGATTCTTACCTTTATAATACTATAATCTTCTTATATATGAGTACCATATATTGTTCCATTTATTTAGCTCTTTGATTAAATTTTTACTAATTTTAATATTATTTTATATGAAACCTGTGCAAAGGAAATCCACTCATCAAATGCTTATCAATTCACTATTGTGCATTAGGTGCTGTTCTGTGCACAAAGGATGCACTGCCGAATAACTAAAGGCAAGTATGATACATGTCATCCTGAAGTATTGTGTTTCCAGGTGAAGTAAACAGGCACCAAGAAAGAAATAAGAAAAAATTAAATAGAATAATTTCAGAGGGTGAAATGATGTTCAAAATGAAGGATTTCTTAGTGAATCTAG
The DNA here is from genome assembly GCA_004027455.1 of Hydrochoerus hydrochaeris. Taxonomy (NCBI): domain Eukaryota; kingdom Metazoa; phylum Chordata; class Mammalia; order Rodentia; family Hydrochaeridae; genus Hydrochoerus; species Hydrochoerus hydrochaeris. The sequence continues at coordinate 259,658 of PVLA01000843.1, read as the reverse complement.
GGTAGACACATAAAAAATCGTCGAGCTTAGAAAAATGATGGAAACCAAGGGCACCCAACATAGGAAAAAAATGGAAGCCACGAAACAGGGATTAAAAATTCCATTGAAAGTATATTCAACTGATTAAACCAAGGCAAGGAGAGAATATCAGCTCTGGAAGACAGGGTTGCAGTTAGTGACCACACAAATTCTCCATTAATTCTGAAAGATATTTTTGCAGATATTATGCAATATCTGCAGATATTATGCAGATATTATGCAATATTTTGCAGATATTATGTCAATTTGGGTTGGAGGTTGTTTTCTTTAGGGAGTTGAGACACTTTTAGCTCTCCTTGATTTAAGGGTTTGTATTGAGTAGTCTGCTGTGATTCTGATGGTCTTTTCTTTATAAGTCGTTTGTTTCTTTTTCCTAACAGCTTTTATTATTCTGTTCTTATGTTAAGTTTCTGGAATCTTGATGATTATATGCTTTGGTGTAGGTTTATTTTGGTCATGGCTAATTGGAGTTCTATATGACTCATGTATCTGTATGTCAAATTATTTTTCCATGTTTGGGAAGTTTTCTGCCATTTATTCTGTGAACAAATTTTTTTAATGTTATTTGCACTGTCTCCCGCTTTCTTAATAACTCCAATCAATCTTACGTTGTTTTCTTTTGCATCATCTAGTGGCTGTTGAATTAATTTTTCATGGGCCCTTTCTAAATTTAAAAGCTCTTTATTTTCATAATGGTTAACCACATTCATATCTTATAGGTCTAATAGTCTGTCTTTGTTTTTGTTCATTGAGTTTTGCAAATTTTCAATGGAATTTTTAATTTCCTGGATATCTGTTTGGATCTGTTTCACAGATTCCATTACTTTCCTATATTGGGTTTTCAGAGTTCCTGTAATTTTCCTAAGCTCTTCTGTTCCACACCACTGGCTCCTCTCATGCACTCATCAAAGTGTGACAAGAGGGGAAGTGCCAGCTTCCCAATCCTTGTCCCTTCAGGCCCAAGGCTGTTTGCACCATTGGGAACAGGGTGGGAGGAGTGCTGACTCCCCAGTCTTTGTCCTTCTGTATAAGATGCTGTCTGGGTTGCTGGTTGTAGGTTGGAAGGATTACTGACTTCCCAGCCCAAGGATCCTTGAATTCCTCATCCACAATCTGTGCCTCTCTCTCACACTGGTCATACAAATCAAGAGAGATTGTGCTGTACTACTCCCTACCCTCACTACCTCTGCTGTGGTCCCTAACATTATTGTTGCTAGAGGGTGAAGTTAGTTGCTATGGAGCATTTAAAAACAAAACAAAACAAACAAGCAACAAACAAACACACAAACAAAAAACTAGTGGCCCATCAGGGAGGAAGTAACTTCCTGGTCACTTGCTTCTGTGTTTGTGCTGGCAAAATTTGCTGCCAGGCTGCAGCATCCTGTGTTTGGAGAAAGGCACAAGATGGGAGGAGCTTTATGTCCCAAGTTTATCCTGTGGCTTAGTTAGCTGCTCTATTTCAGTCCATAAATTTTTTGGACGCTTCCTCAATGGTGGTTCTGCTCAGCAAGCAGGTGGGAGACGCACAGGCATCCCTGTGGGCTGTATAATTACTTCATAAATTCCTATGACTATCTTTCATATGATCTCGAAGTTTCTTATTTTAGATTGATTTTGGCATCAAGATGTATGTATTGCCCTTTCTTCAAATTACCTGAGTTTTTATTTGATTTTCTCTGAGTAGTTCCAAAGTGGCTCCTCTTTTCTAGTGTGGCCTTTCTAGCTGAAATTTTATCACTATTTTCATGGTATATATTGTGTCATTCTCTTATTTCCAACCTGTTTATGCTGTTGAATCTGAAATGCATCTATTATAAACAACATATATTTTTATCATGTACTTTTTATCAATTCTATCAATCTTTGCCTTTCACTTGAATTCTTTAATCAATTTACATTCAGTATAATTAGTGATAAGATAGGCTACACAACTGTGATTTGCTATTTGTTTTTTATGTTTCAGACCTTTTTCCCTTAATTCATTTTATGTTAAATATTCTTTTTTTTTTTTGTACTGGGTATTCAACTCACAAGCGCTTACCAGGCAAGAGCTTGAAACACTGAGCTAGATCCCTGGCCTTAAATAAGTATTTTCTCCTGTACTATTTTAACGTCTGTGCCATTTCCTTTATGGTAATTTTTGAGTTATTTTCTTACTGACCACCCTGGGATTTGCAAATAGCATCTTATCATAGCACTCTAGTTCAGATTAGCAACAACTAAATTTCAATGGCATGTACAAACCCTGCTTTCAAATACCTTCTTTCTTTCCCTTTTTCTTTATAATGTTATTGTCATACAACTTAAAATTCTATCCATTCCATGCCCATCAAAATACATTCATAATTAATGCTTTTTGTAACTGTCTTTTATGTCAGAAAGAAGAAAGAGAACTATGAACAGAAAAATTTGACAATAACATTTAGAGATTTCAATAATGGATAGAATAACTAGATGGAAGGTCAACAAAGACACCAAAACTTAACTCTACACAAAGTAGAACCAATATATACCTATAGAATACTATATAAAAAAGTGGCAAAATACACATCCTTCTCTACACATGGAAGGTTCTGTAGGTTAGGCCATACATTAGGCTGTAAAATATTAACTTTAAAAATATAAAAATCATAAAATATATGCACTCTGACCATAAAAGGGTAAAATTTAAAATAATTAATAGAGATGAAAAATAATTGGTAACTAAAGAATGATTTTCTAAATAACCAATTGATTAAAGAAGAAGAGAATAAATTATAAAATATTTTCAGATGAAAGAACATAAAACACAACACAGTACAACTTATGGGATGTAGTGATAGCTGTGCTAACAGAGAAACTCATACCTATTATACATCTGTTTTAGAAAAGAATGTCAGGGTCAGGGATGTAGCTCAGTTGTAGAGCAATTGCTCAGCTTGTGCAAGGTTCTGGTTTTGCTCCTTAGCACCACAGAAAATAGAAACATAAAAGAATGTCAAACCAGTAACCTAGCCAATAGCTTATTCTATAAAAAAGCTTGAATTGATAGCCTGAACTTCTATTTTAAGAAACCAAGAAGGGCCTGGCAACACACAACTGTAACTCTACTGCTGTGCAGGAAGGCTGAGACTTTGAGACTTCAAGCCTAGCCCAAACTACACAATAAAAGCCTGCTTCAAAAAAAAAAATCAAAAAATGCTGATGTAATAGCACACGCCTATAATCCCAGCACTCTGATAAGCTGAGGCAAAAAAGTACCAAGTTGAAGCCCAACCCAGGCAATTTAGGGAGACCCCCATCTCAAAATTAAAAACGCTACAAAAATTTTAAAAGGGCTGGGAATGGAGCTCAGCTTGTGGTCCCTGATTCAATTCTCAGTGGGGATACATGGGCAAGGGGATGGGGGAAGGGGCTAGAAACACAAAGATGTTTCTAACATTTAACTGGATAAACAAATTGTGGGAGTACATTCAATAGATTGTTATTTGACCATATAAATTGATGAAGTACTGACATATTTTATATAAAAGAAACATACTGAATAAATTGGAAACATGCTAAATAAAAAAATTCAAATGCAAAAAAGTTACATGAATTTATTTATACTAACAATCTAGAAAAGGCAAATTTATAGTCAGAGCACAGATTAGTGGTTAAATGGCCCTGGAAGCAGGAAGCATTGAAGAATGACTTCTAACAGAATGGTGTTTCTTTTGAGAGAAAAGTACATTTTTATGAAATTAAATAATGCTAATAGTTACACAGTTATAATAAAACCCACATAATTGTACTTCTTGAATGATTGAATTTTATTGTGTATAAAGCATATCTCAAAAAATTTATAAAAAAAACATAAAAAGTGAGACTACCTGGGTTTGAATTCTGCATGTTGACACTATCTCCGTAGTTGGCTATGGTAAATCCAGTAGGTGATCCCAGCTTTTCATGTCACCAATAATTGTTTTATATTTCCACTTCATTGTTTTTGCATTATGGTGAGCAGATTCTATCTTCCTACTTCTTGAACTTTGACTTGGACATATGACTTTCTTTAACTAATGGGATGTCAGAAGATATAATATCAGTAGTTGTTTAGAATATACTTTCCCTCTTACCATTGCATGAGAAGAATATTCTGTTGATTTTCCATCCTGGGCCCCAGAATGAAACACAGGGCAGACATGCGTTATTGATCTACTACCTTGAAAGCAAGAAATAATAGTTCATTGGTGCATACCACTGAGATGCCCAAGATGACAAATGCAAGATCAAATGATCCAAGAATTTTAATGGTTTATAAGCACAAAGATGTAATTTTCAGTAATGTTATATATGCTATCTGGCTCAATCTCAGTTCTGGTTTCTCTGTCTTCATTCTAACATGCAATGTGAAGAAAAAGCCATCCTTGTAATACTGCTTATCTTGTAGATGAAGGAAAACAGAACATAGTCAAATCATGAGACTTTTGATCAGAACAATTTACTTCCGTTCATACATTATAGGACAAAGCAAAATCACATGGCTCAAACAGATGTAACTGGAGGGAAAGTGGGCTGTTCTCATGGGGTAGGCCACCACAATCCACATAGCAAAATCTGATGTCAACAGAGCAGGGATGTATAATCCTCCAACAAGAAGGACAGTGAATATTTTAAACCGTAATATAACCCATTAACTAGACCCCTCTGTGCTTGGTTTTCTCATTCACAGGGTGAGATTAACAATTGAACCTACCTCATAAAATTGCTGTGATGATTAAAAAGAACACTGGAAGACCATTTAAGCAAATGGTATCTAGTAAATGCTATATAAGTAATATAAGTAATGTAAGTATTTGATGCATGAAAATAAATGTTTGCCCATACAATTATTTCTTCTTGCCATAGTAGAAATTGTGTCCTCACTGTTTCATTATCACATGCCTAGGGAAAAAAGGTGCTTTATCTACAGGCATTTTAAGCCAAGAATTTCCTCTTTTTAAAAGCCTGTGTTGCTAAAATCAATCTTTAATATTTGTGTCATTGCTTCAACTCCTTAAAAGATATTCCTAATATCAGCTTGCTGCCTGCTTAGTTCTTTCTGGGAAAAGAACAGTTTCTGTGTGGTAGGAATAGGACAGCAGGTGGTGGTAGCATAAAACAGAAGAAAAGCTTCACAGCTGAAAAAGGATGGCAGGCAAAAGGGTCCAAAAAACTGCTCACAGCTGGGAAGGAAATAGCATTGCTGGAACCCAGGTGTATAAGCTGCTGAGTTGCCACTATCACTAGGGGAAAAAGGATTTATATTCACATTATGTTTCTCCTTTATTTCTGCTTTACTCTGAATACCTATTTGTGTATTTTGACTGAAAAACTCTGCTCACACATCAGGCTTGTTAATCCCTCCCAGTAACATTCAACACACATTTGGAATTTGTTAAAAGTGGTGAAAAAATACTTTTTTCTCAGTTGCCTTGCCTCCTGAGTTTATAAAAGACAACAACTGATCCACACTTGGAAACAAATCAGAAAAATAAAGTAACTACAAACGATCTTAACCTCTTTCAGGCCCTTCCAAAGTCTGTGCTTATAGAAAACCTAGGAGAGGAAAGATCTGGATTTTTTATTATAAACACTGCCCTGTAGAAAAGAGAACCTAAGCAAATCCTTATGATAATTGTACTTTTCATTAGATACATTCCACATGTTTTCTCTGAATATCTTGGATCTTTAAAGTGACCTTCATTCCTATACTTTGTTTAATATTACATGAAACCTCATAGGGGTAGAGGGTAGAAAAGTTCTGTTTCCTCTGTCTCTAACCATTTATACTTTACATTTTAAATTGGAATGAGCAGACCAGCTCACAGTTTCCTTAGCTGTGTTTCTTATTGCCAGTAGACCAAATTTATATGCCACAGGCCCTATGGATCTTTTTAGCCCTTAGATTTTATAGCAAAGCTATTGTAACTACTGTAGTTGACATTCACTGATCATATTTACTGTGTGCCTGGAGTGTGTACTATTTTACTTAATCTTTGAAATACATTTATGATTTATCATCTCCACTTTACAAAAGAAGAAATGAAACCCCCACAATGTGTGTGAATTACTCAAAGTTAGCATACGATAGAGACTGAGTTCATGGATTCTTAAATTAGATTGTTTAGCTTTTAATTCCAACTTTGCTTGATTACTAGCTATTTAAACTTATTTGATTTATTTGCTCTTCCTGTGCTGAGATTATGGTACTGAGAGCACTTTCCTCTTAAGATTGTTTTGACAATTAAATGAGTTAATTATAAAGAGTGCAAGCAGCACATAGTAAGCACCATAAGAAAGTTAATTCAGCATCTACTGATCATCAAAATTTTCAACAAAGTAGGAATAACAAAGGAATTCTTCAGCCTCATAAACAAAATATACAAAAAGTACTACTAAAGTTATATATAATGGTGGAAACAGAATGCTTTCTCTCTAAGATTAGAAAAGGGCGAGCACGTCTGTTCTCATGCTTACAAAACATAGAATTGGATGTCTCAGTGCAATGAGGTAAGAAAAGGAAAAAAAAGTCAGTAAATCAGCAAAGAAGAAATAAAACTATCCCTATTTACATATTCTAATTTTCAGCACATAAAACTTCCAAGGAAACTACACAACAATCCTAATACTAATAAATAAGTTTTACAAGATCAATGTAGAAAGAATTATTTTATATTTATTTGCAATGAACACATGTCATATAAATTTAAAAAAATCTATAACTTATGGTTATGCTACAATAAAACACTTATGTGTAGATGTAAAAAAAGCCAGGATTTATATAATGAAAATTACATAATGCTGATGAAAGAAAGCAAAAGATCTAAATAAATAAAAACATAATATTTTCATGAATTGGAAGATTCAACAGACTAAGGACATCAATTCTTTCTAAATCAATCTATATTTCTATCAAAATTACATTCAGAGTTTTTCTAGATCTAGACAATAGCATTTAAAAATTTTGATGGAAAGGCAAAGAAACTAGAAAACCTAAATAATTTTGAAAAATAATATTATTTGGAAGAATAACTCAGTGTGGGATCAAACCTTACTCTGTAGCCACAGTTATTAATCCTGAATAGTACTGATAGAGAGGTGAATGCATAGGTTAATGGGTGATAAGTGATAGCCCAGAAATAGATGCACATAAATATACCCAACAAATTTTGACAAAGATAGAAGCAGATTCAATGGAGGAAGGATAGATTTTTTAACAAATAGTGTTGAAGTAATTGGTCATCCATGTACAAAAAAAGGAACCTTTATTCGTAACTCATACCAAATAAAAAAAAACTTCTTTTTTGCACCAGGGATAGAACTCACGAACTCATGCTTTCCAGGCAGTTGATTACTGCTGCTGAGCTAAATCCCTGGCCCTAAAATAACATCTTGAAGCGTATTGAAGATGTAAATACAAAACATAAAACCATAAAGTTTGTTTTAAAAATAGAACATTATTAGAACATAAACCTGGGTGAACAGATTTTTTATTTTGTTATTAACATCATCTACTTATCAGGTGGACAGTTTTTATTCTTGACACCAAAAGCATGATCCACAATAGTAAACTTTGACAGATGTGACCTCATGAAAATAAAAAAAACAATTGCTGTATGAAATAATATATTAAGAAGATACAGAACTGGAAAAAAGTTTTTACAAGCTTCACACGGACAAGTAATTAAAATACATGAATGATTTTAAAATCCAACAATAAAGGAATAAATCATTTAAAACTGCCAAAAGATCTAAGCAGTCACCTTTATAAAGAAGATATGCAGGAGAGACTCAAGATGGCAGATCATTGAGCAGCAAGATACTCACTCAGCCTCTCTGAGAGAGACAACTCCATGCCAGAATAAAACGTCCTGGAGAGATCCGGACAGAGGGAGATGGATCCTCTCGACTCAGGAAGAAACTAAAGGCAAAAGAGCTGGTCAAACATGCAGTCCCAAGGCTACAATTGCAGAAGCTGAGATTTATGGCCACAACACTCTCCAGCCGCCTAAACTCATGCCACTGCCATGGCTGGCCAGAGCAGCTTGAACTCATGACTCACAGAGCTATGACCCCCTGGGGCTGAGACCCACTGGAGCTGCCACCTGCTGGACCTGCAACCTGCTGGAGCAGCCTGAACTTGCAAATCCCGCAACCGCCACCCACCACAGCCAGGAACCATCCTAGCTGCCGCCTGCCAAGCCACCACTGGCTGGAGTTTGCCCGAGCTTGCTACTCACACAACCCCGACCCACTGGAGCACTCAAAATCATGCCACTGTGACTAGTCAGTAGCACTAGAGTTGGAGGTAGGCAAGCCCAATGGAGAACAGAGCCAGCGAGGAACTCCACAGTGAGTGCTGAGAATAAGATCCACCCTCCCATGGGAAGAGGGCAACCAACTGGACGACATGTTGGAATCAGGCAGGAGGAGCCTGAACTAGGAATGACAGTGACTTCAGTTGGTTGCTCCCTTCCCAAAGCAGATTGGTGGGATCCACTTGGCCTAGGTCACACCCCTGGCTGGGACCCAACAAGCCATCCCTAACTGATTCCTGCCAGAGAGCACACACTATCCCAGTGAAGAGCCCCGAAGGTTGACTGGCCCAATGGGGAGGGGCCAGCGTAGGCAGCCTCTGCCTACACCTCAGTGACCAAAAGCAAACAGGAGAGGACAGAAATCCCTCACCAGCATGCTTCAGAAGAACCATAACCAACAAGGAAAGGCGCTGGAACATCCACTATGCACCTGTATGGAAGTAACCAAAAATATGATAAGAGAAAGAAACAAAAAGAAGTCCCCAGCCCAAAACCCTGAGAACATTGATTCAGGAGAAGGAAATACAAAAGAGACTGAGGGCAGCAAACATGCAACGTCAGACACAGCTTCAATAGACATCAAGAAATATCTTCAGGACCTTGTAGATGAGCTCAAAACTGAAATATTAAATCAGGTAAATCAAGATATAAGTAGATTAATAAAAGAAATCCTAAACACCTCTCATGAAGACACAGACAGAAGAAGGGAGGAACACAAAAAAAGGAGAGAAATCTTTGATAAAGAATATAAAGAAAATTTAGAATACATGAAGCAGATCCAAAGAAATTACCAAGAAATTAAAAATTCTATTGAAAGCTGGCAACACTGCCTAAAAGAAACTAAGGATAGACTATAAAAACTTAAAGACAAGTTTGCAATGTGTGATCATGAAAGGAAAGATCTCTTAAAAATAACAAGGAATCAAGCAGTAACAATACAAAGGCTAGAAGAAGACAAGAAAATCTATAATTTAAGAATAAGAAATTTGAGCCAAGAAGCAGCAATACAAATAGATGAATTACAAAGGCTATTTACAGAAATATTTAAGGAAAACTTCCCAAACATGAGAAAAGAAAATGATACTAGGATATATGAGCCATACAGAACTCCAGCCACCTACAACCAAAACAGAGCTACACCCAGACATATAATAATCAAGATACCAGAAATTAAACATAAAAATAGAATATTAAAAGCCATCAGAAAAGAAACAGATTACCTATAAAGGAAAGCCCATCAAGATCATGGCAGACTTCTTAACACAGACCATCAGATCAAGAAGAGCTTGGAGTGAAGTAGTCCAAGCCCTGAAAGAAAATAAACTCCAGAGCCAATGAGACACAGATTCCAGCTTTAGGCCCTCACTGTGTCCTCTGATGGAATCCCAGCACATAGAAAGGGACTTTGAGCCTGCTCCCAGGTAGTAAGACCACGAGCTCTGTCTAAGACCACCCAGGGCCACACACAGGGATGGGGGCCCAACAGGGCCAAAGCCAGAGACTGCCAAGCAGCCAGCAGGCCCCAGATTCCAGCCTCAGGCTCTGAAAGTGCACTCCGGTGGAATCCCAACTGATTCCTGCCAGATAGCACACACTTGGAATTTAGCTCCCAGGTGGCAAACCTTGGACTACAGCAGATTAACTGTGCCAGTGTGGTAAGTATGCCCCTAAAATACAGGTGTAGAGTGGGTAAATAGGGCCAGAAATAAAGCCCCCTCCAACTAACTGTAAGACCTTGGTGAGTCTGAGAAGAGTGTGGGTGACCACCTCTTACACACAGAAAACATCAGGCAGAGTGAAAATGACAAAACAAAAAAGCAAAATGCAGTCTCAAACATCTAGTCCACCAGAAGCAAGTGCAGGAGATATTGAAATAGAGGACCCCAAAAGTAACATACTGGGAACCTCTGAAAAGATAGCAAGTGAAATAAAAAAAAACTCCACGAGGCTATAGAGGAAATCAAATTAGAAGTACTCTCCCATGTAAAGACAGAAATATCAACCTTAGTAAAGGAATTGCTGAGCACAGCTAAAGAAGAAATTGAGAAAAAAGTACAGGAGCATGGGAAACTGATTGAAACCTTGAATGAACAATATAGAAAACATGCAGAATTCCTGAAACAAACTGAAACAGACATCCAAGAAATCAGAAATTCTATTCAAAGCTTGCAAAACAGCTTAAATAAAGCTGAGGATAAGATTTTGGGCCTTGAGGACAGGATCGCAATTAGTGATCATGAAAGGGCAGAACTTTTAAAAATAACAAAGCAGCATGAAGTGAAAATCCAGCAGCTTCAAGATGATGCCAAGAACAACAATATAAGATTAATAGGCATCAGTGAAGAGGCAGAAGTCAAAGCAAATGACATAGCCAAAATATTCAGAGAAGAAATAGAAGAAAATTTCCCAAACATGGGGAAAGAAACCAATATGCAGATAAGTGAGGCACATAGAACACTAAACAGTCACAATCAACATAAATCCACACCCAGACACATAATAATTAAGATCTCAGACATGCAGCATAAAATAGAATATTAAAAGTTGTCAGAGAAAAGACACAACTCACCTATCAAGGAAAGCCCTTTAGAAACATGGCAGACTTTTCAGCACACACCCTCAAGTCAAGAAGAGCTTGGAATGAGGTATTTCAACCCAGACTGTTGTACCCAGCAAAACTGTCATTCAGATTTAATGGAAAAACAAGATACTTCCATGACAAAGAACAACTGAAGAAATTCACGTCCACCAAACCAACCCTAGAAAGAGTATTGAAAGACATTCTAGACAGAGATAAAAATGACCACAATCCCCAAAACAACAACAGAAAGAAACCACCAGGTAGGATAAGCAATTAAATAAGGGGAAAAGCAAAGAGCAAACCACTGGAATATGACATGGCAAAGACAAACCAGTACATATCAGTGATATCCATAAATATAAATGGCCTCAATTCACATATAAAAAGAAATAGACTGACAGAATGGATCAAGAAACATGAACCTACAACATGCTGTATACAAGAAATACTTCTGACCCAAAAGTAAACTCAGATAAAAAGTTAAAGGATGGAAAACAGTATCCCATGCAACAGGACCCAGAAAAAAACAGGGGTAACTATTCTAATGGCAGACAATGTGAACTTTAAACCAAAAATGATTACAAGAGATAAAGAAGGTCACTAAATACTCGTTAGTGGAAAAATTCAAGTGGAAGAACTAACAATTATAAATATATATGCACCAAATGCAGAAGCACCCAACTATGTAAGACAGACACTAATGGACATGAAAAACCAGATACACAAGGACACAATTATAACAGGAGATCTTAATGGCCCACTGGCACAAAGAGATAGATCAACTAGACAAAAAGTCAGCAAAGAAATAACAGAACTGAATCCTACCTGTGAGCAATTGGACTTAGTAGATGTTTACAGAGTGTTCCACCCAATCACATCAGAACACACATTATTCTCTGCTGTGCATGGGACATTCTCCAAAATAGACCATATATTATTCCATAAAACATTCATAAGTAAATGCAAAGGTATTGAAATCATCCCATGCATAATATCTGACAATAGTGCACTGAAATTGGAAATAAATTGCAAAAGAAATTGCAAAATCTGCATAAATACATGGAAATTAAATAGCAACCTTCTGAACAACCAGTGAGCTACAGGGTAAATTAAAGAAGAAATAAAGCAATACCAAAAAGTCAGTAAAAACAAAAAATAACATACTGTAATCTATGGGATGTAGTGGAAGCATTCTTACGAGCAATAAATTGTCATATCAAGAAAACAGAATGAGCACAAATAAAAAACCTAATGCTCCCTCTCAAACTTTTAGAAAAAGAAGAGCAAGCTAAACCCAAAGCTCATAGAAGAGAGGAAATTGTAAAGATTAGAGCAGAAATCAATGCGATTGAAACTAAAAAAAAAAAATACAAAGAATTAATGAATCAAAGAGCTGTTTTTTGAGAGAGTAAATAAAATTGATAAATACCTAGCTAACCTTATCAAGAGAAAGAAAGAAAAAAAAAACCAAATTCACGTAATAAGAACTGAAAAGGGGTAAATTACTACAGATCCCATGGAAATTCAAAAGATCATGAATACCTACATCAAAAATCTCTACTCACATAGAGTGGAAAACAAAGAAGAAATGGACAGATTTCTTAAAACATATGAACTACCAAAGCTCAATTAAGAAGATTAGCAATATTGAACAACCCAATATCAGCTATTGAAATTGAAAATGTAATAAAAAGCTTACCAACAAAGAAAAGCCCTGAATCCTGGTGCATTCACAGCTGAATTCTACAAGAAATTTAGAGATTTGATGCCAATACTCCTTAAAATCTTAAATGAAATTGAGAAGAAAGCAATCCTCCCTAAATCATTCCTGGAGGCAAGTATTACTCTGCTAACAAAACCAAAGAAAGATCCAAACGAAAAGGAGAACTATAGACCAATCTCACTAACGAACATTGATGCAAGGTTCTCAATAAAATACTGGCAAATAGAATGCAGCAAATCAACAAGAAGATTACACATCATGACCAAGTGGGGCTCATTCCAGGAATGCAAGGATGCTTTAGCCTGCACAAATCAATATATGTAATACACCACATCAATAGAGCCAAAATGAAAAATCACATGGTCATCTCAATAAATGCAGAAAAAGCTTTTGACAAAGTTCAACACACGTTCATGATAAAAACTCTTCAGAAACTCAGAATACATGGTGTCTCCCTCAACCTTATAAAGACCATCTATGACAAACCAACAGCCAATATTATACTAAATGGACAAAAACTGAAAGTTTTCACTTTAAAATCAGGAACAAGACAAGGATGTCCACTATCACCACTCCTTTTCAACCTAGTTCTGGAAACACCAGCCAGGGCAATCAGACAAGAGAGAGAAATAAAGGAATAAAGATAGGAAAGGAAGAAGGTAAATTATCACTATTTGCATGGCATGATACTCTATATAGAAGACCCCAAAAACTCCATTAAAAAAGTACTAGAGGTAATAAACAAGTTCAGCAGTGTAGCTGGATACAAAGTCAACACTCAAAAATCAATAGCATTCCTGTACACAAACAAAAACTCACTGAGAGAGAAATTATGGAAATATCACTCTTTACAATAAAATCTAAAAAAAAAGAAATACTTAGGAATCAACCTGAAGAAAAATGTAAAAGACTATATGCTGAAATTTATACTACACTGAAAAAGGAGATTGAAGAAGATATTAGAAAATGGAAGGATATTCCTTGCTCTTGGCTAGTAAGAACCAACCTTGTGAAAATGGCCATACTCCCCAAACTGTCATACAGATTTAATGCAATCCCAATCAAAATAATATTGACATATGTCACAGATCTAGAGAAAAAACTCCTAAAACTCATTTTGTAACAGAAGAAACCTAGAATAGCAAAGGCAATTCTGGGCAACAAAGGCAAGGCAAGAGACATCTGAATTCCTGACTTGAATCTATACTACAAAGCCACAGTGATAAAATCAGCATAGTACTGGCAAAGAAATAGAAATGTGGATCAATGGAACAGATTAGAAGATGCAAGCACAACTACAAAGACACTGTCACCTGATATTTGACAAAGGAACTAAATATGTCCAATGGAAGAAGGACAGCCTCTTTAATAAATGGTGCTGGAAAAATTGGCTCTCCACATGCCGAAAATTGAAACTAGATCCATGCCTATCACCATGCACAAAGCTAAAGTCTAAGTGGATCAAAGACCTAAATATTAAAGCAGAAACACTAAATCTACTGGAAGACAAGGTAGGTAGAAGTCTTGAAGAAATAGGGGTAGGCAGAGAATTGATGAACAAAATGCAAACTGCACGGGAAACTCTTCAAACAACAAACTAGGATCTCATATTATTGAAAAATTTCTGCAATTCAAAGGAAATCACCACCAGAGTGAAATGAAAATCCACAGAATGGGAAAGATTTTTAGCTAGCAACCCCTGAGACAAGGACTTATGTACAGAACATATAAAGAACTGAAAAACATCAAGCTCCCCAAATTCGAAGACCCTCTCCAAAAATGGGCATCTGAGATGAACACACATTTCTCAGAGGAAGATATACAAATGGCAAATAGATACATGAAGAAATGTTCACCATCACTGGTCACTCAAGAAATGCAAATTAAAACAACCTTGAGATTTCACCTCACTCCAGAAAGAATAGTTGCTATCAAGTAATCAACTGATAGCAAATGTTGGCGAGGTTGCAGGGGAAAAGGAACACTGCTCCACTGTTGGTGGGAATGTAGACTGATGCAACTATTATGGAAATCCATATGGAGAATTCTCAGAATACTTGGATTGGAAATTCCATTCAATCTAGCTATTCCCCTCCTGGGTATCTTCCCAGAAGAACTGAAAAGTTCATATCAAAGTGATATATATGCACCCAGTTTTCATAGCAGAGCAATTTAGGATAGCTAAATCTTCGAAACAACCAAGACGCCAATCAACTGCAAAGTGGATTCAAAGATGTATTTTTATACAAGGTGATATTACTCAGCTATAAAATGATGATCTTGAGGCCTTCATAGGTAAATGGAGACAACCTGAGAGTATCTTCATTAGTGAAATAAATACGAATCATATTTATAAATATCACATTGTGTCTCTAGTGTAAATAGTGATAAGAACTATTAGAGTAATAAAACCCAAAATGTGTAATTGCTACTATAAAAAAGAAAGGAAAAGAAAGGGCTCTAAGGGATATAACTACATATATGTTTGAGTGTGTAAAATAGATGAGCATATTGCTGAATCTTTGTTGGATATTTGAGCAGAACTGTTTGCAGTCTCACTGTTTGAATGTCTACTATGTATCCATTAATTTTGTAACTTGAAAAATTACATCCAAGATGACAATATGTAATTTATCAATGAGTGATTTCTTAGTGTGTTTTTATCTTTTTTTCTTTTTTCTTTTAGAATTCTGTATTGTTGCTACCCTTTCTTTTGCTTTTTTTCTTTTTAAGTAAAATTTTTAAAAATGTACAATTGCTATTGTAAAAAAGAGAGGAAATAGGAATTGCTATAAAAGATATAATTGCATGAATATTTAAATGTATAGGTTTGATAACCATACTTCTAATTTCTTGTTGGATTGTTGAACAGATCTGTTTGCAGTCTCAATGCTTGAATGTCTTCATGTGCTCTAATTTTGTAACTTGAACGACTATTTCTAAAAGGACAGTATGTAATTTATCACCCAGTGATCTCTTAGTGTTTATCCTTGTTTTTGAAATTCTGTAATATTTCTTCTTTTTTTCTGTGTTTTTTCCTCTTTAAATAAAAAAATTTAAAAAAAGAAAATAACCTCCAGCCCAGATTGACGTCCCCTGCAACACTGTCACTAGAAATAAATGGATTGACAAGATGCTTCCATGACAAAGAGGAACTGAGGGAATTTGTGACCACCAATCCAACCCTACAGAGAATACTGAAGGACATTCTAGAGAGAGAAAAAAAATTACCAGGATTTTAGGAACAATGGCAGAATGGTCTCAATGAACAGGGCAGGCAATAGAATGAAGGAGAAAACTAAATGAACAATGGCAGAAAAATAGCACAGCAGAAAAAAAGCAGAGAATGTTGGCTATAATCTCTACCATAGATGGCCTTGATACACTAAAAAAATACAGGCAGAGTATATCAGGAGGTAGTGTCCAGCGAGACGCTCTGTATAGGATTTATAATCAACCTGTGAGAGGGTTTATGGACCGAAAATCAAATATGAGAAAACAATGCTGTATGTGACATGGAGCTAGAGAGAAATAGAGGCAACTTGACCACCTCCTGCAGATAGGATGGAAAGAGAGGATACTTATGTACAGTAAAGAACTACTCAGCTATAATGAAGGAAAACCTTGAGGCTTTTGTAGGTAAAGGAATACAACTTGAGATCAAGTCCAGGAGCAAGAAGGTTTGGAACCACTTAGGTAAATAGCAGATTACCCCTCCCCCCAATTTAAAAACTGAGGGAGTTGGTGGGACCCAAAATGTACAGCACCCTGTGGGAAAGGGGTGGAATAGTCTAAATGAAGAAAGCTGAGGATATTGTTAATAGTTTACCAGGATTTAAAACCCATATTACTCACACCACTCTGCTTAGATGGATTATATTCTGTTCCAGTTTGTCTACTTGTATTAGATTTGAGGGCATAGTCATTTATCCTGAAAATAGCAGGATATAGTATGGTAATCGTCCTTAATTTCCTATTAACTTAATCTGAATCTCTATATAACTTACATTGTTTTACCATGACTGATATTAATTGAATCTGGTTTGTTAGATTTTTGTATTGTATTGATAGATTTTATTCAAAGCTGTTATGATTGATAGTATCAAGTCTGAGAGTTTAGGCAACTGCACTTAAGATGACAAGATCCACTAGAATATCCACTCTGGTTTGATTGTTACCTGCCTTTGAAGTTTTACATTGTCTACAATATTTTGTTTTTACTAATATTTTTATGTACTGCTATATTCAATTATACTGCTATATCCAAATAAGCCTGATGATATAGACAATTCTATTGAAGATAATAAGAGACAACACAGTAACCATTGTAGATCACCCTGTACTGTGGTTTTTATATGACTATTTGGTTTCATGTTTTTATAGGAATTTGTTTTGTTTTTCTTGTATGTTTTGTTTTTCCCTCTGATACAGAGAGGATAGAAATACATATAGAGACTCATGCATGCATAGCTGTTCACAGTCTCACTGTTTGAATATCTGCTTTGTACGCTTTAATTTTGTAACTTGAGCAACTATTTCTAAGAGGCCAATATGTAATTTATCAACTAGTGATTTCTTACTGTTTACCTTTTTCTAAAATTCTGTATCATTTATACAGTTTTCCTGTTTTTTCTTTTTAAATAAAACAAGAAAAAAGATATGCAAATAGAAAATTTGCTCATGGAAAGATCTTCAACATCATTAGCCATTGGGAAAACCAAGGAGAGCTAATAGGAAGCATGGAGATAGATCTTTCCCAAATGTGAAGAGAATCAAGAGATGGAGTGAGGGGAAAGAGAATTAAAAAAAGAAACTCAAATGTGTTTGGTACATGTACCAGCTCCACACAAGTAATGTAAATAATATGTACTGCAAACATGTACTAATAAAAACTAAAAACCACACTATGCCATCACTACACACAAATCATGAGGGCTAAAATAAAAAATAGTAGCAATAACAATTTCTGAGAAGCATTGGAGAAACTGGATTATGTCTATGCAATCTAAAATTATATATCTACTCTGGAAAATAGTTTGGCAGGTCCTTTCAAAACTAAAAATGCACAGGATATGGTGGCACATGCCTGTAATCTCAGCACTAGTGACGCCGAGGCAGGAGTGTGAGTTTGATGTCAGCCTGGGCTACATAACAAGACCCTGTCTCAAAAAAAAAAAAAGAAAAAAAAAGAAACAACAAAAAAAACCTCAAAATGAGTTTACCATATTGTACAGATACTACACTTGTGGGCATTGATTCCAAATCAAGACATATTCACAAAAAAACTCAGTAAACAAATGTACATACCAGCTTTATTGACAGTAGCTCCAAACAGTAGATAGCCAAGACGTTGACTGGGTATACAATTAAGCCAACTATGGTACATTCATAGCATGGAACACTGCTCGACAACACAAAGGAATGAACTACTGGTTCAAGTAACAGCTTAGATGTATTTCCAGGAAATTTTTCTGAGTTGAAAGAAGCCAGTCTCCAAAGGGCACATACTATATGATTCACTTTATATAAGAAATAAGAATATTATAAAGATGAGAGACTGGTTAGTGGTTGCCAGGAGGTAGGAATGATGGGAGGAGTGATGCAGATGTACTTCCAAAGGGAAAGCAGGAGGAGGGAGAGTTTTGTGTCATAAAGTGACCTACAAATATTGTGTACAGTGTCAGGCTTCTGATTCTGATATTATGTTATAATTATGCAATATTTCACCACTGGCAGAATCTGTGTGAAAAACATTTGGGATCCTGTTGTATATTTTAAAACACCTTTCTGTGAATCTACAATATCTTCCAAATAAACAGTTGAAAATATTTATTAAACAAATGAAATGTTGGGAGCAAGCTGGAATTTGTTGATTTGTCTAATTCTAAACTTCAGCTGCCTAATTATGATGAGCATCTATTAAGAGTTTAGTATAAGCCAGCTCTTACTGAGCAGCTTGCCAGATGTCACACAGCCATAAAGTGACAGTGCAAGAATAGGACCCAAGTTTGGTTCAGAGGATGTACTTTTAATCACTCTGCTAATTCTCTCTGAAGCATATGAGCGGGATAGAATCATGGCAATAGGTGAAAGAAAACAATGGGAACAAGAGAGAAGCTGAAGGACAGAGAAGAAGCACAGAGTCCTGTATTTCACTCTTGGTGGTTAGGGAAATAAACATCCAATCCACAATAAGGCATCACAGTAGAGCTTTTAGATTCACCAAAACTAAAAAGTCTGACAGCATTGACTGGTCAAGCTATGGAATACTGGACATTCTGGTGGAATTCCCTGGAGTTGGGAGAGTACATTGATACAGTCACTTTGGAAAACAAGTACTAGCTAGTTAAAATGAACATGTACAAACTCTGCACATAGTAATTCCACTTTTAGCTGGGTGCAATGAGAAACTTTGTACCAGGAGATATTTTTATAGACCTTTATTTATAAAAGCAAAAAACTATGACTGATACAATTGCACAACTGTATTAGAACGAGTAAGTAAAACATCGCATAGGAAATAAGGAGTTAGAGGTTGAATAACAATATAAACTTTACATAATATGAACTTATATAGAACATCTACTCAACAGTAGAATACCTCCTTCACAAACACACAGGGAACCCTGCAAGAGAACCAGCCATTATGTCACAAGGCAAGTCTCAACACATTTTAAAGGACTGAAATCCTGCAAAGCACCCTTTCCAGTTGTAATGGTAACAGGCTGTGAATCAATAACAAAATCACAATTAGAGCCTACAAAATCTTGTAAATTAAGTAGTACAGTAAAAATGGTCGAAAAAGAAATTGCAAAAGAAATAAAAAACTACTTAGGCACACATGAAAATACGAACAAAACGTATCAACACTTAGAAGATGCATGAACACAATGTTCACAGGGAAATTTACAGCAGCAAAAATCTACATTTGAAAAGGAAGAAAGATCTCAGATAAATAACTTTACACATTGAGCAGTCAAAAACACAAGGCAAACTAAACCCAAAGATGGGGGAATGAAGGAAATAATATAGGTTTCACTTGAGATAAATAAAACAGGGAAGAGGAAGATGAAATGGAGAATCAAGACACTTACAGTTGGTTCTATGAAAACAATCAACAAAATTGGGGAACGCTTAGATACAATGACAAAGCAATAAGAGCATACACATAATTAAAAACAAAGTGGGGACATAATTGCCAATATCATAGAAATCTAAAAAATGTTTATAAAAGAATGATATAGGCTGTGCAACCCAACAATTGAAATCACCTATATAAAGCAAGCAGATTAAAACACACACTCATTATGTAAACAGACACAGAAGAAATGGAAAACATGGACAAATCAGAATTAGTAAAATGACTGATAAAAAAATTAAAAAATTGAAAAATACCAAATATACTAAATTAAAAATCAATAATAAAAAGGCAGCCCAAATTTTAAAAAGAAAAATAAATAAATAAATAAATAAATAAATAAAAATGGGCAAGACAGGTGAAGTGTGCATCTGTAATTCCAGCTACTGGCAGGGTGAGGTTGAGGTAGGAGAAACACTTGTGCAGAAGATATTGGGGCATCCTGTACAACACTGTGAGACTCTTTCTGTTAAAAAATAGGCAAGGGCATATTTTTCCAGAGGTGATATACCAATGGCCAATAAGCATATGAAAGCATATTCAATGTCATTAAATCACTAGAGAAATGTAAATCAAAACCACAATGAGATATTCTTTCAAACCCACAAGAGTGGTAATAATTTTAAAAAAATAATCAGGAAACAGAATGTATTGGCAAGGTTCAAAGAAACTGGAACCTTTATCCATAGCTGGTTCTGATGTAAAATGGAATGACCATTGTAGAAAAACAGTTTGGTAGTTCACCGAAAAGGTAAATAGAATTACCATATGATCTAGCAGTTCTGTTTCTGAGAACCCAAAATAACTGAGAGCAGTGATTCAAACAAATATGGTACATGAAAATTTATTATAGCATCACTCACCAGAGCCAAAATTTAGAAGCAACCCCAATGTCCAACAACAGATGAATGTATAAACTAAATGTGGTATAGCTACACAATGGAATATTATGCAGCTTTACTAACAAGAAATGAAGTTAAGATGTATGCTATGGTATGGATGAAACTTGAACACATTTTGCTAATTGAAAAAAGCTACACATTGAAGGAGAAATGACTCCACATATACACTTGCAACATTATCTAGAATAGATAAACAGAGGAATAAAGCAAATTAGATGTTAGTGTCTAGGGAAGGGGTGTATTATGGTATAGTGAGCTAGTATTTAATTGTTACAGAGTTTCCTTTCAAGGCAGTGAGAAAGTTCTGGAAATGGTTAGTGGCGATCATTGTGCAAGGTTATAAATGCAATCAATGCCATTGAATTGAATACTTAAGAATGGTTAAAATTCAGGCTCAAAAAAAAAAAAACCAAATACCATATGTCTTCAGTCATATGTGGAAGAAAGAAGGTTGATCTCATAGAAATTGAGAGTAAAATAATAGTTACCATGGGTTATGAGGTCATGAGAGAAAGAGGGATGAAGTAGAATTGGTTATCAAGTATGAAAAATACAGATATATGAGGGTTAATTTCTAGTATTCCATATAACATAGTAGGATAACTATCATTACCAATAATTTATTACATATTCTGAAGTAGCTAAAAGAAAATTTTGAATGTTCCCAACACAGTGAAATGTTGAAGTGACAGTTATGTTAATAACCCTACACATTGTATGCCTGTGTCAAAAAAACCACAATGCATCCCATGAATATATGAAATTATGTGTCAACAGAAACCTTAAAAATAGTGTCAATGGCAAATTATATATATATATATATATATATATATATATAATTTGTGTGTGTGTATATAAAGCCAAGTTTTAAAAATGTGATATAATCAGGTAGTCAAATACTATACAGCACTGAAGAGGAATGAACTACAGCTATTCTTATTAACATGGATAAACTGCACAAGTTTACTGAGAGACAGAAGCAAGTTACAAACGATGGTATAATTTCATTTACATAACTCTCAATCACAAGTGCACCACTACCTTGTTTAGCAGCACATCTATAGGTTCAAATATATAAAGAAGGACAAGAGGGCAGTTATCAGAAAATCAGTAGAGTGCTTAATAAAGAATAATGCGATGGATTGAAGCGAGTCTGCTGCCATACCAGCAGCGCCCTGTTTCTCCGTGTGGGTGGTGACTGCATGGGTGTTTGGCTTATATTTGCTATTTCAAATCTGATTTTGTCAACATCACTGGAAAGCTTTATTAGAGAGGTAGAATGCCAGGCTTCACTCCAGACTTGTATTTCAACAAGTCCCCAGGTGATTACTGTGTAAATTAACATTTGAGGCGCATTGTTGTGAACTTTATGCATGCTTCATGCAATTCTTCTGAAGGGGAGATATGTATTAGAACTTAAAAACACATGGTCATAGTTTGTTTCTGGATCCACAAGGCTTTTATCCCAATAGTTGTCTTCCTACTGTAACTAGAATCATTTTGATGCTTCAGAAACCCTTACTACTAAGAGATGTGAATTGCGGGGATGGTGGAGCAGAAAGGCTGGTGGATGGGGAGTTGGCCAGCGCGATGCCTGGGGTAGGGGGCGGGAGGTTCAGTCCCAGCGCCCAGTCCCGCACCAGCCACAGCCAGAAGGGTCTGCAGTACAGGCTGTGCTGCTGGGGTCCCTGTCTCCCGCAGTACTGGCCTGGCTTGCTGGTCTCAGCTGACGAAAATGGAAATGTGGTGACCAGTGTTGTCATTCCCCCTGGCTGGGCCTGGTGCTGGCTCCCTGACACTTCAATCTGCTGCACTTGGAATGCACACCCAAGAAAATCTTAGCAGCCAAGGATGTTCTTGCACCCTTGTCATCCACGCAAAGTCCCGAGCCCTCCACAGCCTGTTCCCACCCAGGGATTGGTGGGTAGCACCTCAGTCAAACTGGAGCGGGTAAAGAAACTGGCAGAGTCACTACAGCATGTGGTGACCAGTGCGGGTGGTGGAGAGCATCTGGGGGTCCGTTTCCCCATAGAACATCAGGTTCTGCCCCTCCATTTACTGTTCCATTGTTTCTTTGCCACCACCATCTCTGAAACTTCTTGGGCTCTGTTACTTCTTGGTTGTAAATGATTATCCCCATATTGTACACCTCCATAAAGAGCTGCACTTTCTTATGCCCCCTCCCCAATTTCTTATCTGTACAAACTCAACGAAAATGAAACACAATAAGTATAATGAAATGTATTTGGCTTTTAAATACGCTTGGATAATTACCTTGGGTTCCCACTTAGTGCCCTTGGTTAACTGACAATATCTAGCATTATTTTCCAAGTGTGAAATTATCTGTGATGAGATGGGAATCAGAAAATACCATTCTTGAGGAAAAACCTTAAGTGCTAAATGCTTTTAAAAACCAGTACCATAGATGGGAACTTACTACTAGTAATGATATGATATTTCCAGTGATTTATTATTCATTACAATTACAATGAAAGATGCATGATATTAGGACTTAAAATGGAATGAAGTGTTCTTTCTTCAAGCTTCACAAATCCAGCTGTTTGTTTTCCATATTTGTGTATGCCTGTTAATTTTAATTACACTAATAATTTCCCTGGATTCTTAAATTTACATTAGCTTTTAAAGTATAGACAAAACATTTCTCATATAATTTAATCATTTGTGCAAATGGCAGACAGGAAAGTTATTGATTTGTATGATAATTATTGTAGCCCATGCTTTGAGCTCATTTGTACAATTGCTAAATTAATAATTATCATTTACGTAAGCAGATTAGGTCATCTGCACTCATTTACAATTATAATTCAGAAATGATTAGGTATTCTTCAAATTTCTCAGTTTCTTAATGCCCTTATTAAAATTGTACATTAAAGAATTTTCCAATTAATTCTATTATCCTAAGTAAATTTGACTTAGTACATATAATCACTCCCATGCTATTGCAAACAAATTTTCAATTAATCCATGTCTTTTCTAAAGTGTATGGCAAAACAAGTTGATTGTCATAGTGTTATTTGCACCACTTGCTTAAAAGATGTCCTTATTAAAATTCACAATGCCAAATCCTTACAAATAGTATATACTAATGTATGAAATTGTTCTATTAAACAGGTAACACCAGGGATAACTTGTATTTTTCTTGCTTGTTACAGTGATGTGTAGGCTGTGGCAAAAGAACTTCTGATTTACTGAAAATATTCTTTGATCTTATAGGATTTCAGGGAATATTTAAAATATTTAAAATCCATGTGAGTTGAAAGGATTTTGATTTACTTCATATAATAAATGCAATACATATTCATTGTGTGATGCTTCAAAAATACAGAAATAAGGCAGGAAGGAAAAAAAGATTGCATATAATTTCATCAACCAGGATAATCTTTGTTAGAATTTGGGTTTCTATCTTTGAAGTCTTTTAAGTGGGTTTTATTTATCCATCTGTGTCTGTGGTATGCAGTAATAACACAGGAGTTATATTGTACATAGGAATCCATTGAAAAGAACAATATTTTCTTCCATTTTCTCTGCTACAAAACTGACTTTCTTTTTATTACAAAAATTCAATGCCTTAAAGCACTTATTTGCAAGCCTCAGTCTCTCTGTTAGTAAAATAAAGCTAATGATGGTGAATCTAGTTCAGAGAACTGTGAGAATCCAATGAATTGATTTAATAGAAAGCTTCTACAACAGTGCCTGACACATAGTAAGTGCTATGTGTCTGCTCTATTATGTTGGCAGCTTTGTGTAGGTTAGATAATTTAACTGTTGATAGGTTATCCAAGTGTTGGAGATTTTATTTAGGCTAATGATAGTATTGCCATGGGATGGTTAAGATTTTCAAGTACTACATGATGAACAATATGTCTACTCTGGATATACTACATGAAGACTAGTCCCAGGTGTGGAAAGAGTGCAGATTAAAAGACACTTGTGGAAATTATAAGAATAAATAAGATACAAAAAAACTCAATACATACAGTGAACAGATAAGAATCTGCGTGATTAAAGGGGAAAATAATATCTCACAGAAAATGAGGAAAAAGAAAAAGGAAGGGGAAAATACCTAAAATTATATAAACACACTTAGGATAGCTAAGATGATTGTGACACAATTTCTATAAACTTTTGGAGCAAAATAGTTAACATTCATAGGATTGGAACATTGCATAGTGAACTGAGGAACTCTTGAAGATCATCATGTAAAACAACATCCCTAGTTATGCTTATACCACCTTGTTTTGAAGGCCTGTATTGTCAGTGTTCTGGGATCTTTGCTATTGTTTATTTGTCCTTTTTGTTTCGTGTTTTGCTAGTAATTTGTTTTGTTTTGTCTTGCTTTGCTTTGTTTTTCCTTCTAATATAGAATGGATAGGTATGCATGTAGAGAGTCATGCAGCCGTAGAACTTCTCCTAAACAGTTTGTGAGAATCGATTATATAATGCATGATGAATTAAACAGCTACTTTGAAGAAAAAGAGACACTATGGTGCCCAGTGCCGATTCTGTAGTGTCATGCTCTGAAATCCAGTAATACTATTATTCTTTGTTCAGAGTGATTTTAGTCTGTTTTGTTTTGTTTAATTTCAACATACATGAAGGTACGGACAGCCATTTTGAAGAGAATGAGAGACATTATGGCAGCCATTGTTGACTTCCCTATTGTTTGGTTTTGAAGACCTAAAATGCCTTCATCATCCTGTTCTGATCAGTTTAAAACTATTTTGTTTTGTATGAATTCATCGCATGTGAACGTATGGACAGCTATTTGGAAGAAAACAAGAGGCAATATGACAGAGAGTGAAGATCTCCTATTGTCTTGCTTTGAAATCTGTGTCTCTTACATTGTTTTCTTCTGATCTGTTTTGTTCTGTTTTGTTATGTTTAATTTTACCCGCTTTAAAATAAAATTTAAAAAAATAAAAAACACTTATTTAGACAGACAGATATTAACAATAGCTTTTCCCAGAGTTCAGGAGTACTACTTGTTTTATCAATGCTCTTGGGTAAAACTAAGTATTTAAATTTCTGCTCTTGCAAATAACAGTAAGTTGTTTTATTACTAAAACATCTGTTATGGTGGATACATTGTGTCAACTTGAGAAATTTAGAGGTTTAACAGAGACACTCAGTAGGGAGCTAGGATCTTGGTTTTGTAAATATCTTCATCCTGTGCAAGAAGAGGGAACAGAGATTTTGTGAGTGATGCACCGCCCTGGAAGGAGAGGTGGCCTATGTACAATATAAGGGAGGAAAAGAGGCTTGCTTACCCCTTTTTGCTATGACTGCTTTTTTTGACTGCTGCCTTGAAGTGTTGTCCCAGTGCCATGCCACCCTGTCTTGGATCCAGCTGATTATGGACTGAAGCCTCCATAAACTATAAGCTAAATAAACCTTTCTTTCCTTCATTTGGGATGCTGTGTGTTTTGTCCCAGCAATGGGAAAAAGTTACCAAGATAATGTCAAATCAGTGGGCAAAACTAAAGGGAGATCTTATTACTTAGCACACAATAGCTGCACAAGAAAATTTTTACCAAATGAACTTTATTGATATTTAACTTACACACAGTACTATTCATCAGTTTTTGGAAGTTGCAGGTTGATGAGTTTTGATGAAGGTATTCACCAGAGTATCAAAATTACATTCATTTTTATTCTAGGTAAAGACACAAAGAACCATTGATGTTCTCTCACTTCTTTTCATCTATCTCTTCTAGAATTTCACATGCAGATGCACTTCATTTTACCATAAGATTACAACCCTGATGCCTCCATTGTGAATTGAAAATGTCCTGAGTCAACAATACACTTAATATACCTAACCTATCTGTCTTAGCTACTTTTTTCCAATGCTGATACAAATACCCAAAACCCAAAGTTAGGAATTTATTTTGGCTAACCATTTGTAGGGGTTTCTGTCCATAATTGGCTGGCTGTATAGCAAGGCAGCTTGGCAGAGAGGCATGACAGAGGAGAAAACAGTTCATGGCAAAGCAGAGCAGGTAAGCAGTAAGAAAGAAGTGACTACACACCCTTTTTATGTCCCTTTTATCTTATCCAGGTTACCAACCATTGGGATTGCAACATTCACACCCAGGGTAGGGTACCTTTAATCCTGTCTAGAACAATGCAAACCAATCAGTAGACTAATTTAGTAATCACACCACCCTAATTCCAGCATCACACACTCCAGATCCATCCACCTCCAAAAAGCCCCACTTATGAGCACATGAGGCTTTAGGGGGATATCTAGACTCAAGCCATAACACTGTGAGCAGCACAATCGACTCTAGTGGTATCCGTTATTTCCACTGGTGATCTGGTGACTGACTGGAAGCTGTGACTCCCTGCTGTTGCCCAACAGAGAGACAGACAGACAGACAGACAGACAGACAGACAGACAGAGAGACAGATTGTACGTGGGTGTATAGCTAGCCTAGAAAGAGATCCAAATTCAAAATTAAGGGTGTGACTTTTACTGAATGCATATTATCATCACTGTAATTTTGAACCATCATAAATTAGAGATCATTTGCAAATGGAATATTATATGGTAAGTACTTTTGTGTATGGCTTCCATTATGTTCAGCATAATGTCTTTGAGATTTACCCAGATTGTAGCTTGCATCAGTAGTTTATTCCTCTTCGCTGCTGAATGTTATTTCTTTGCACAGAATACACAATGATTTGTTTGCCCACGTACCTGGATAAATGATGAACACTGGAGTTATTTCCTGTTTCAAACAATACATGAATGATATACTGCAGGTGGTATGCCTGAGCTGATTGTGCAACTTTCTGGTGTTATGGTTTATATCTAGATGTCCCCCAAGAGGCTCCTGTGCTCAAAGGTGGGGATTGGGAAGGTGGTTGAATTATGGAGTTTTACAGCTGACTTGCTGATAGGTAGTAGGGTCTGGTCAGAAGAGGAGGGTCACTATGGATGTGAACTGGGAGGCGATGTTCCCCTCCCAGCTCTTTCCCTCTTTCCTGCTTCTTGGCTGCCATAATTGCAACAGCTTTCTTCCTCAGAAGCCCTTCTACCATGCTGCTTCTACCTAGCATCAGATGACAATGCAAAAACTGAAATTCCTAAAACACAAGCCAAAATAAGCCCATCTGCCTTTAAGTTGCAAGCATCAGGTATTTTGTGCCAGCAACAAGAAATGCAATAAGATCCCTAGTAATTTCTCAGTGTAAGAAAAACATGGATCAGATCCAGCATTGTCACTTTACAATCAGTAATGTTTTGTTCCTTAATATCTTATACTTTTCACTCAATAGACACGTCCATAAATAAGGCTGATAAATTCACTGTTCTTATCCCATTCTTCACTTGCATCATCATGGCTATTAAATTATTTGTGACAGTGAGCTATCTGAGTTTGATCCCAGTTCCTCCCAGGGTTTCACTTTTTCTTTTCATTTTGAGGTTCCCAGCTGCTTTTCTCTTAAAACTAACTTTAGTCTCAGCTTTCAACTTTGCCCTATTAGTCCCAAATAAAATTTCAGGCTAGTCTGTTATATTACCAGCATGACATCTACTAGTTTGCTTTTATGATATTTACAGTCAATATTTTAAAACTAAAAATATTCGTTTCCTTTAGCAATCCACTTTATCTCCCTCATCCCATTTATCTGAGAGACCAAAATATTTTTTTCTAGATCTAGTGACTCTAAGTCTTCATATTTTCAAAGACTATTCATTTCATTATCCAATGTCTAGATAGTCTCTAAGTCCCATTTCATTTCCTGTAGGTATTCTTTTTTTCCCTGTTTATTTGTATTGGCACCATTACAATGCCTTTGGTTCATGCACTTCTTTCGAGGTCTAGCTGAAGACACATGAACCAATGTGAACCACTGTTAATGTCTTTCCTGGCTGCAATTCTCAGTGCTTTTCATCAGGAAATAATCTGCACATCATAATCTAGGACTTGATTATATAACTTTTCGGGATGATTAAACCACACATTGGTTATTCTCACTATTCCCTTCCTCTCAGTTAAAGCCCTTAATGATTTTCCATTGCACTTTGGTAAAACCTAGACTCCTTTTCATGGTCTACAAAGTCCTATGATATGCCCTCTTTTCTACTTGCCTATTCTTATCCCAGTCCACTGTACCTATTGCTCATTATTCTGCAGTCCCACAGGCCTTCTCAATTCTTAGACTGTTGCTAAACTCTTTCCCTCTCACACACACTTGACCTGGTTGTTCACGTTCACCCCACTTACAAGTCTTTGTCCAACTTTCACTCTTCTTTCAGGTGTCAACTTAGGTTTCACTAACCCAGAGTTTCATGACACTGCTTTTTGTGTCAATTTAGCCTCTGCTGTATGGTTTTTTCATCAAATCCTACTCTATCCCTTCAAGTGCTTAATAGGGTTTATAATTATAAATTTGTCTGTGATGTTAAAAGTATCTAATCAGCAGACTAAGAGCATAAGGCAGAGATTCTGTGTGTTTCATTTCTGAATCTGCAACAATTCGTGTGGTTCCTGGCACATAGTAGGTGCTCAAGACAAATGTTAATTGAATGAGAGATATTCAGCTGCTAGAGAAAGTTTCTTATTTATTTATCCTCTTAATGAAAACTGAATCCTACTTACCCTAAGCTATGCAATCCCTAAGCCCTGTATGTGGTATAGGCTAATCTTATTAAGTTGTTTTGACTGGGGAACTAGCAGACACCTGCTCCTGGTTTTATTAGGTGAGATTATGCCAGTCACTCGTACTAATTTCCAACAGTGTTTCTGAGCATTTCCGCTGGAAATAGTTTTATGTTTTCCTTTAACGTACTTATTGGCTGATCCTCATTATACTCTCCTATCCAAGCCCTACCACTGTCATCCATGCCATCTTTGGAACTCTGCTGTGGCTGGCTGCAGTCAAGTCAAATCCTGACTCTAAGATTTCAATCCTTCTGAAAAGCATTGAATATTTAGACTCAAGTATTCAAATATATCTCCTTGGAAATTTTATTTTCCCCTTTTCCAGAAAGGCCAAAAGTATAGGCGTCTTGAGTTAGAGATATGGGGAAATGATTATCTGCAGAAAAATCTTCTATGATCAGTAAAGTATGTAGTCTTCAGTAAGTATGTAATCTTCTGTAAGCTACCTAACCTTGCTGTGTATTACTTACCTTATATGTAATGTGGGGGTGATGAAAAATGCAGATAATAAAAACACCTACTGTGTAGAGTTACACACAGATACAAGGAATTTATATTTGTGCTTGAAACAGGGCTCGGCATATGATAGGTCCACAATTACATTTTGTTTTAAGGGATGCTCGTCTTCTAAGAGTGTGTGCACAGGAATTTGCCCTTCCATTCTTGCCGTTGGATTATTTTTGAGTTTAAAAAGTATGAAAATCTAGGCATGGAGGCAGGGCATCCCATTAGTGTAAGGGTTCATCCATTTCTTTCTGGTTCCTTCAGATGAAAACATTTTAGCCCTGAACTCATTATTCCTCCTGTGTTCAGGGCACTGGAACCCATGAATGTTCCCTGTTTGTCTCTAGTGCTTTGCAGATATCCAGGAGCTTTTTGGACAAATCCAGGCATACAGGAGTCCACGAATCACTTACACTCAGGACATTAGCCCAGCTGTTTAGGATCTATCTCTATCGACCTAGCATCCTGTTTTGCCCAAGATGTTACCAGGTTTAATACTGCAGGTCCTGTGCCCCAGGAAATCCTCCAGATCTAGACATTCTAAGACAGTTGAACCCCTTGGTTGTCACTGCCTTTTACTTGTCCTAGTATGTCTCTCATTACTTGCTATATTACAATCCATCTTTCCTACAAGGCTGCTGAAATTATCTGTGATGGTTAAACTCAAACTCTATTTGATGCCACCTTGCCACTTGTACCAACTTCCTGCTATCTAGAGTTCCTTCAAAAAATAGAAGTCATGCTTTGATGTTGCTAGACTGTATGATTTTTATGCTGGTGTAATGTGGTTTATCTTTTGTGGTAAAACTTAACTTTGGCAAATGGGAATACAACAAAACCCTACTCTGTTTATTTTTTCTTCTCTTATTTTTTATTGAGATATAATTCATATATCATTAAATTTGCCTTTTAAAATGTGAACCATTCAGTGGTTTCACCACATTCCATTACCACCATCTAACTGAAGGATATTTTTTAACCCCAAGAAGAAACCCTATATTCTTTAACAGTCAGTTTCAGTTGCCCTACCCCTACAATACAGGCCCTGGAAAGTACTCAAATACTTTCTGTCTGTATGGTTTTTCCTATTCATGTAAATGGGATAATGCAATATGTGGCTGCAGGTTTATTTCATTTAGTGTAATATTCTCATGATTCTTCCAAATTGTAGCATGTATCAGTAATTCATTCATTTTTATAACCACAAAATAGCCCACTGTATGGACATATGATATTTTGCTGGGCTCATTCATTAGTTGATGGGCTTTAAGTCATTTCTTTTTTTCAGTTATTATGAATAATGTGGTTTTGAACATTTGCATACATTTTTGAGTATAGAAATGGTTTTATTTCTTAGTGTTGAAATTTTTGAGGAACTGACTACTTACTTCTTTCCACCTAGATTTTCACTTCATGTTCCCACCAGCCATATAAGAGCTCCGACTTCTCTTATACTTATTATTTTATTTTATTTATTTATATTGGTACCGGGGATCGAACTCATGACCACAAACTTGCCAGGCAGGCGCTTATCTTGCTGAGCTATTTCCCCGGCCCTCCTATACTTATTATTGTCTCACTTTTTTTCACTACAGGGGATTGAATACAGGCTTCACACATATAAGACAACCATTGTATTACTGAACTACACTCTCTGGTCCTTACCTCACTTTGGAATTTTATGTATCTTTAAGGGTATGAATCAGTATCTCATTGCGGATTTGACTTGCAATTCCCTCCTGGCTAATAATGTTCAGTCTCTTTTCATGTGCCAGCTGTATATCTTGTCTGTAGGTATGTTTGTTTACTCAAAATCCTTGCCTATTTTTAAATTAAGTTGTGTTTTTCTTATTGAGTTGTAACACTTTTTAAATATTCTAAATGAATGCCTTTCAGTAGATAAATAATTTGCAAACTGTCCTACCAAATTTTGGGGTGAATTTTCATTTTCTTAATAGTGTCCCTTGATGCAAAACTGTTTTTAATTGTGAGCAAGTCCTACTTATCAATTTTTCATTTTTGCTTGTTGTTTTTTATGTCATTTTAAAGAATCAATTGCCAAATTTAAGATAGAAAATATTTGTTTCCGTTTTTATTCTGAAGAGTTTTATATGGCTAAAGATGTTTGATCTATTTTTGAGTTAATTGTTGTATATGAAGTGAAGTGAAAAGAAAATTGTGTTCTTTTGCATGTATTCATTCAGTATTCACAGCACCATTTGTTGAAAAGATTATTTTTCTCCATGGAGGATCGTGGCACACTTTTTAAAATCAGTTGATTGTGGATAAGTGGGCATATGGATTCTCTATTCCATTTATCTGTATTTGTATCCCTATGCTGGTGCCACACTGTTTTGACTATAATCTCCTTGCAATAAACTTTGAAATCAGAAAGTGTGAATCTTCCAACTTGTTTTTTCTTTCTCAAGATAGTTTTGGAACCAAGGCATGGTGGTACATGCCTGTAATCTCAGCATGTAGGAATCTAAGATATGGTCACTGCAAATTGAAGGTCATCCTGGGGTACATAGTGATTTCAAGGCCAGCCTGAACTACACCGTTAGTAAAAATCTGTTTCAAAAACAAAACAAAATATAGTTTTGGGGTTTCTGGATTCCTTGATTATGGCAGCCATTTTGAATTTATTATTATCTTCTTTTGAAGTCCTGTTTTGCATTCATTGTTTTATTTTTATTGGTTCTATTCTGTTCTGTTTTGCTTGATTTTACTATGTCTAAAGATATCAGCAGCTAATTTGAAGACAACAAGAGATATTATGGCAACCATTGTTGATTTCCCCCATCTAGCTTTGAAATCCTGTGCCACACTGTTTTGTTTTGATTGGCTTTATTCTGCTTTATATTGCTTGGTTTTATTCTCATTAAAATAAAAATTAAAAAGATAGTTCAGATCAATGTCATTTTCATTGCAATAATATACAAAATTCGCTGGCATAAAATTCTACTCCTTCTCTATCCCTGCATGGTATTATTGTCATATACATTACATATTTATATATTGTATGTTCATCAACACAGATACAATTTTTGCTTAACACAGTTATCTCTCAAATTAAACAGGAGAAAAACTTATGAACAAAAATAAGTGTAATTAGACTCTGCATTTACTTATGTAGTTACTTTTACCATTGAGCTTCATTTATTTATGTACATTCAAGTTTTTCTCCTCTCATTTTAGCCTGGAAGATAATTGTGTTACTTCTTACAGTGCTTTGCACCTTGTCAGTTTTTGTTTACTTGGGAAAATCTTAATTTCTCTTTCATTTAAGTCTATGTTTTTCTTCTCAGACAATTATTTTAGTACTTTTATAACACTAACAATATAGTGCCACTGACTCACTGACTCCATTTCTGCTGATGGGAACTCAGCTTATGATACTATTTAGGATGCCTTTTACTCAATGAATTGTTCCTGGGTTAACTGCTTTGCAGATTCTGTCTGTCCTTATATTTTCACACAATGGTAAGGATGTGCCTAGATGTGAATATTTTAACTTTATTGAGCTTCTTGAATATGTAAATTTCTGGTGTCCTTCAAATTTGAGAAATTTTCAGTCATTATTTCTTTGAATATGCTGTGCCCTGTTCTTCTTGTTGCCATCCTGTGTGAACTTCTCTATGATCATATGCCTTATGGTATCCCACAGGAAGAGTACCTTTAGAGCTCTGAGGTATCCCACAGGAAGAGTACCTTTAGAGCTGTGAGGTATCCCACAGGAA